>VBSM01002912.1:4072445-4111183 GCA_008086735.1 Cheirogaleus medius
CTCTCACACGCACAATGTCTCTCACACGCACACACTGTCTCTCACACGCACACTGTCTCTCTCACACAGGTAGATTCTCTTTCACACCTAGTCTCCCTCACAGTCTCTCGCTTTCCCATACACAGTCTCTCACACAGTCTCACACGCATGATGTCACATACACAGTCTCACACGCATGATGTCACATACACAGTCTCACAGTCTCAAACGCATGTCGTCACATACACAGTCTCTCCTGTGCACACTCTCTTACGCTCTTTCTTCCGTAGAGTCACACAGTCTCTTTCTCCTCACGCACTCAGAGCCTCTCTCGTCACACACGACCCCCCTCGCACACACACACACACACACGCGCACACACACGGCCTCTCAGACCCCCCAGCTCCGCGCCCCCCACACGCCCCGTTGGCCCCGCCCCGCCTTGGCCCCACCCCCGCGTGGGCTCCGCCCGGCGGCGGGGGGCGGGGCGCGCCGGTGACAGGAGGGGCCGTGCGGCTGTAGCGGCGCCCAGGCGGGCGAGGCGCGCTCCGGCGGTTCCTGTCAGCGGCGGGCGCGGCGGATCCCACAGCGGCCCTCAGGCGGCGGCGCTGCTCGGGGCGTCGCGGCGTGGCCCTCCGGCGGCCGCCCTGGGCTGCGGGAGTCGGTGGCAGGATGTGTTCGGCCGGGGAGCTGCTGCGGGGCGGCGGCGGCGGCGGGGAGCGCGACGAGGACGGGGACGCGCTGGCGGCGCGGGCGGCGGCGGGGACGGAGCGGGAGCCCAGGGCGAGCCCGCGGCGGCGCGGGCTGCGGCCGACGGAGGCAAGCGAGCAGGTGAGCGCGGGCGGGAGCGGCCCGGGGAGCGGTTGGACGGCGCCGCGCGTGTGCGGCCGCGAGGCCGGCCCGGGTCGCGCGTGCGGGGGGTCGGCACGGCCGTTCCGCTGCCGTCGGGCGGGCGATTCCCAGGCCTGGGCGCGCGGCTCTGTGGAAGTGCCGTCCCCACGGTGGTCGCTGATGTAGACACCTTGCTTGTAAACACTTGTTTGCAACCCGGAGCGGGTCCCCCTGTGCCCTGTCTGGGAGACAGCGGCTCCCCTGCGCCCTCCGTCTGGCGCCCGCGAGCGCTCACCCGGGCTCCGGCTCCTCTCCCCGCGCGGCGACTGCGGCGCGTGTGGGACAGCGCCACGGCGGGCGGCTCGACGGGGACTCTCCCACAGCAAGGTCACGTGAGCACAGTCAGCTCTAAACTTCATTTTAAAAGTGAAGAAGCAAGAAAATTGCTTTCGGCTGATGCCAAAAGGAAACAAGTAAAAGAGGCCAGCCATACTAAGGAAAGAGAGAAGTCGAGTCGTTTTTTAAAACTCTTCAGTTCGATCTCCTTAATAAATAAGGTGTGATCATGGGCATTATAACATCAAATCTATTCAAGATTAGGCAGGAAGTTTAATTTAAAAACTTGAATTACATGTGGGATGAATTCTCGACAGCAAATACAGGAATTAGACTTTCAAAAATACCCGAGATGAGCCGGTCTTTAGAATCACAGTAAGGAGTAGGAATTCAAATGATTATTGGCCTTTTACTACAGCCTGTGCTATTGGGACAATCCATTAATACCTATCTCTTCTCATCCTTCTCCATCTGTCCTTTCGGTCACATTTCATAAACTCCAGTATCATCAGTAGATGCATTAATAAAAGAAGTATAACTTTTATTACTGCAATGCTACTTATGAAACAAATTACAGTATGTGGCCCACAAAATATGCGTTGGCATTAGGTTTGATCACCATAGAGGAGTGTAATTTTTCACATGTGACAATATAAGAGATGGTGAAGCAAATAATTGGTAGCTAGAATATCTTCCTCATTCCCTTCTTGGTGGTTTTTCCAGTTAACTGTACCATGACTCAGTAGCTGAAAGGCTTGTTTTCCTCTTACCTAAGTTGCTCAACTGGAAAAGTGAAGAAAACAGCAACAAGAACTCCTTTCGGGTGGGGGGATAAATTTGAACAGAAGTTTCCAAAGTAAATTTGCAAATGATTGTAAAGGAGCATGTAAAATACGAAATTTCAGCTGCTTCTGTGGATTTCATCAATATGACGTCATCAGTAGCTGTGGTCTTTCCAAAATTGCTTATGGTACAAAGAAAAAAATGAAAAAAAAAAAAGAGTGAAATATGTATCTTAGACAACAGATATCACTTTGCATACCTGCTTCCTTCATTGCATGTCATGAAAATTCATTTTCCTAAACTGCTTTGAAAGTGTTATTTTTATCATTTTATTTTTACCTCATGATTTACTAATGTACTCTAAGCCTACATGCATAATAATTGAAAATCACACCTGAGATATGCATTTGCTACTACATCAGCACCAAAGAAGAACTTCTTATCAAGAAGCCAAAAAATTATGCAACCCAGACCATTGGTGTAAGAAGCAAGCTTTTGTGATAACTCGTTTCTTGGTGATGTTATCACAAAGCCTTGTTTTCAAGTTTTTTTCAAGTTCTGCAAATGAAATTTAAACTTGTTATGCACTGCCATGTAATGATAGTGGAGATAATTTTACATGTAGAAAGGATATGTAAGGGAGAAAATGAAATTAACTATAAAAGATATCCCAAGGAGTTGTGAGATGACTTTTTTGTTTATTTTGTTGGTTTTGTTGGTTATTTTAAGGATACAAGGGCTCCAAATTATAAATGGAGTATTTCTGAAAAATTGATTTCTAAGCTAGTGATTTAGAACTTAAAAGTGAACTTCTCCATAAAAACAATGTTATAAACAGAAACAGAACCAAAACTAATTAGCTGGAAATGAAGCAGAGGCTATCTTCCTGCTGTCTTTTTTGCTTGTCATGCTCACGTGGTGTTCCAGAGTCTTAGCCTCATGGATGTTGAGAGGAAATTGTAGGCAGCAGCCAGCAGAGCCTCCCTCCTACCTGGATCAGGACCACTGTGGTGGTGTGATCTTGAACTCAGTAGCTCCAGAGGAACCTGACTTGTGCTCCTTGAGCTCTCTCAATTTTGTCAGCCCCTAATTTTCTATATTAAATCCCTTTGTATTTCTATTTCCTTCACAGAGTTTTGCCCTTTCCTGATAATTTGATGAAACAGGTTTCTTTCTTGGGCTGTTTCCCAGGCTGAAGGCTCCTCCACATACTGATTTCCTTCACTGATTTTTCTTTCCACTCCTATCTGAAAGGCTCATTCTTTCCCATCAATCTGGAAGCCTCTTGCATCAGCTTTGACTATACAAAATCTATCTTTGGCTCATTGTTATTATAATACCAGATCAAAATGTATCTGTATTGTGATATTTATTTTATGTACTAATAATACTGAAGTGTTCTATTATAATAATAAGATACATCATTTTTTACAATTTGTCCTTAGATGCTACTCCATTTGAGACAAAACTAAAGTTCCTTTATTCTTCTGGCCGTGGTCTTTCCAGGTAGGATGATTTATAAAAGAGGCCTGGTTAAAATCAAGTATCTGCAGAAAGGGGGCCTTGAGAGAATAGATCAAGTACCCTAGATGAAGAAACTGTATCAAGTTTGATGTGTTTCCTCGAAAATAAGACAGAGTCTTATATTTATTTTTCCTCAAGAAGACACCCTAGGGCTTATTTTCAGGGGATGTGTTATTTTTTGTAAGTACGGTACAACAATCTACATTTATTCACATATGGTTAAGTCTTCTTCTTCTAGAACATCATCATAACTCTCCAAACCCCAAATTCCATCCTGAATTTCTTGCGGCTCTATTTCCTTTAGAACCATTGGCCCCAATCTCTCATGTCGAGCAATAGAGCTCTCATCGGGCAGACGAGAAGGGCTGCTCATCTTCTTTACCACTCCGCAACAGAATGCATGGGTTGTGCAGATACACTGCATAGCCACACCCATCACTAGGTCTTGTTTTCGGGGTAGGGCTTCTATTGCGCAAATGCTTAGAAATCCTGTTAGGGCTTATTTTATGGGTAGGTCTTATTTTAGGGGAAACACGGTAGGAGTCAGGCCCCTGAGAGAGATGAGCAAGGGAGAAAAGCAATTTCAGGAGATGCCCAAGGAACTGCGGGGACAGAACAGAGCTATTCCATATATGTGTTATTAACTGTGTACGTGAGAGATGATCCAAGTATGTTCATGATGGTGAATGCCAGGTAGTTTTATGCGAGAGATTCTGTGCCTTGCTGCATGGCTGGAAGGCCAAACATCACAGTCCTTTTATTGTAAGTCTGTAATGTCAGTGGCATCTGCTTAGATGAGGCACAGTGCAGGTCACAGCGTGAATGACCTAAGATGGCCCTGCTTACATAGAGCACAGGGAGCTCCCATTATTTTTAGATTTCTTAGATTGACTTTTGAATCATTAACTCTAGCTTTATGGTCTTTCTTTATGATTATAAAAATTAACATATACTTTGAAAAATTAAAAATGTAGAAAGATATAAAGAAGAGAATAAAAGCATTTGAAATTCCACTCTGGGTAATATTTTGATATCAAACATTTGGTATTACTACAGTATATTCATATGTTAATATCTCTCCATATGTATATACACATTTATACACATGTTTCTAAGATGCTTTAATATAAATAGAATTTTGTATCTTTTATATACTTAACAGGTTGTATCATTTTTCCATGTTATGAAAATTCTACATGAAAACTGTGTTTATTAGGGCTGCCTAATATTCATTCCCCTAACAGTGCACATTTGAGTTGCTTCAAACTCTCTTTATAAATAATGCTGTATGAAAATCTTTGCTTATAATTGATTCCTCACACTTATTCCTCGGAATAGATTCCTAGCAGTGTAAGAACTAGGTCAATGAGTCAAACTCTTTGAAGCCTCTTAAACATCCTAAAGAATTGCATTCAAGAAAGGCTGTACCCATGTACACTTCCAGCATTGGTATGTAAGAGTGCCAATTGGAAACCATCCATGCCAGCGATGAACAATAAGATTTATAGATTAATCTTCACCAATTTAATAGGCTAAAACTTTATCTTATTGTTGTAAGATAATACTGGAGAGGTTTACTAAAACATTCATATATTTATTGGGTATTTGTATTTCTTTTTAATCATGTTCTTTGACCATTTTTTTCCTTTTGGTATTATTATAAGGATATCAATCCCTTATTTCACATTAATTATAAATATTTTCCCTGCTTGCTATTTACTTTATAATTTTATTTATGATATTTGTAATTTAGAAATGCTTTAAATTTTTATTAGTCAAAGGAATTTCTTTTTTGGTAATTTCATACACACATATGCATATACACACATCACACATATCTCTCTATATATTTGTTTAGAAATTCTTTCTAATCCTACAATCAGTTAAATATCCACCTATATTTTCTTTTGTATATGTTCATTTATGGTTTTTTTAAACTCTTACATATTTAATTTCCTTAGAATGACTTTATGTATTGTGTGAGGTATGGAGCTAGTCTTTTTTTTTCTAATAATTGAATAATCATTTTCTCCCTTGCTTGGCAATCCTTTATAATAGGTATATATACATCCTATATATAATCTATTTAGAGTATATATACCTACACACATTTATATATATATATATACACACACACATTCACTATAAGTCTGTATTAAGTTTTTATATTTTTGTTGCTATTATGGAAAGAATGTTTTTCCATATCATGTTTTCTTGCCTTGGTTTCTATCTATTGGCTTTTATGTACTCAGTTTTTAACTGGCTACCTTTCTAAATTTTATTCCAATACTAATAAATAATAGTATCTCTTAGACTTGATTCTTTTGCATTTTCTAGGTATATAATCATCCAGTCTATAGATAAGAATGCTTTTGCTTCCTTTCATCACATCTTGATGCCTCATTTCTATTTCTTGCCTTTTGCAGTGCCTGGAACTTTCAGAACAATGCTGGTTCATAGATATTTCAGTAAATAAATGAAAGAAATTCTATAACAGTATTTATCAAATGTGTTCCACAAGATGATCTGTAAAAGAAAAAGCTAAAAGCAAAAATCAAAATAGCGGAGAGGGGTTATGTATCCTCTTTGATCTATCTGTAGAAATATGATTAACAGTATGGATTCTAGGTCAAAAATACCTAGGTTTGCCACTCACTAACTTTAGGTGATTTAATTAACCCCTCTGGGCTGCAGCTTCTTCATCCATATAATGGGAATAATACTTATATCAACATCATAGGATTATTGTGAGGATTGCATGAGTTAATAATACATAAAAAGTGCTTAGAACAGTCCCTAGCACATAGCTAGCCATGTGAGTGTTAGCTGTTGGACCTAACTGAAAAGAAATCTGAAAAAGGTACTTTTAAGTTTTACAGTCAATGCAGTTAAAAAGGCACCCTAAGAGGAAAGCAGAATAGAACAGGGTTTCTCAACTTTAATGTGCATAGGAATCATCTCTTATTAAATGCAAATTTTCATTCAGTTGGTGTTGGGTAAGGTTTGAGATTTTGCATCTCTGTCAAACTCCTAAGTGAATCTGATGCTGTGCTCACAAGCCATACTTTGGCAAGGAAATAGAGGATAAGCAAGCTGATACACAGTATTCACTGTATTTGCCCTTCAACATAGTATCAGTAATAGATAATATATAGGGGAGTTATTTAACTATTTCCTCAGAAGTATATATTTGAACTCTTGGTAGGGTATGAGAAGCCAACAGTTGTTCCCTTAGGCCAAGTGATTTTCTATAGGTTCTACAACTCACTCATGCTAGAGCAGAACAGAACCAGGTCTCTGAACTTCAAAGCCAATGTTCTTTTTATATATACAAAGAGCCCATCAGATGATGGGAGAATAGTCTGACAAATCTGCTGCCCTCCTTTAGATTGTGTAGTTTAAAACTAGATAATCATTTATATCTACTTCCTTTCACATCTTTTAAAAGTAGTTAGCAAGTAATACTGTAAGTGATGCTACCCTAACTTAATCTCATCTTGTTCCAGTCACTAGAGTAACTCAAGTAATAATTTTGCATATGGTAGGCATCCTTTGTTCATTTTTTATCATTATCCAGAGTGGAACCTCCTAAGTTAGTGACTCTCAACTGGGGGCATTTGGCAACATCTAGAATTTTTCATTGTTGAGGCTAAGGGGGTGCTAACGGCATCTAATAGGAAGGGGCCAGGGGATACTGCTAAACATCCTATAATGCACAGAATGGTCCCCTACAGTAAAATACTATCTATCCCAAAATGTATAGTGCCAAAGTTGAGAAAACATACTCAAAATGTATAATAAGCGTTACATACAGTTCTTTGAGTTGTCAAATCTACTAGCAGA
The DNA here is from genome assembly GCA_008086735.1 of Cheirogaleus medius. NCBI lineage: Eukaryota > Metazoa > Chordata > Mammalia > Primates > Cheirogaleidae > Cheirogaleus > Cheirogaleus medius. Next base: position 4,079,742 of record VBSM01002912.1, read on the forward strand.
GTAATTACTTGTTTATTTTCTTGAAGCCTACATTCTAAACAGGTAGTCTCCCAAATGACCCCTTTTCTCTGTGTCTCTTCTTTCAGCAACTCCTCATGTGCAACTTGCTCTATTTTGCTCTCTCTTTCACTTTCCTTTTCTGCCTCGCTTTCCTACCATGCCATCTCTTTTCTAGCCCTTTTGAGTCTCATTCTCCCACGTGCTTTATTCTTCCCCAGTCATCTCAGCCACTTAATCTTTTTCTCCATATTTTTTGCCCCTACCTCTTCCTCTTCTCTGTAGAAGCAGAGCATTATGAAACAATGAAAATGTTTTAGAATGTGTGACAGTTCTAATTTTGAATCTTGGCTTTACTATTATACTTTATTATCCCTGTGATCCTGATTAGTTATCCCTCAGAGACTCAGTTTCCTCATTTGTTATGGGTATACTGCTCCCCACCTCTTTAAAGGTCTTATGAAGATTCTGCGAAATTTTGCATGCAAAATGCCTAACACTTAGTAGGTATGCCGTCAGTAAATATTAGCTCCCTATTTCTCCCTCATCTTTTCTGTTTCTCATCTTTCTCTCTGGTTCTCTTCTTATTTTCCTCTACTAACCACATCATAAACTGTATTTTTAGTAGTAATTCTCAGATTTATAGAATAAATATTATTTATTGAATAAAGTATTAATATTTTCTATTCTAAAAATCAGATAAATTGTTTCATATTAAATAATTTCTAAGAAACAAAAATCCCTAAACCTGAATTATGTTGCTTTTTATGTAGATCTTTGGTAGATTTTTTTTTTCCTTTTGTGGGTCACTGATTCTTGACAGGAAAAATACTACTCACCCTCCTTGGTAAAAGTTAGTCTCCTATTCAAAAGAAGTAATAAAGCAATATTAAAGGGAAAAATTACAAGTACAGGTACCGTGAATGACATTAGGCTTGCCCTAAGAGGCTTAAGTAGAAACTCTGTATCTTTATTTATACTTCCTTTAAGCCTCATGGCCACACTATCTTCAGTGTCTGTCTTCTCTGCAGTCACAATCTTATCTTGCAGTAGCAGCCACCTATCTTCAAAAACCTGAAGAGTTCCTCCTGGTTATATTTTGGTACATTAACTGTGTTTGTGAGTGTTCAAGGGAATTAATAAGATATTTGAAGTATGGCTTCATTTGAGCAGAAAACTGAATTTCCAATTAACTTTATGCAGAGGATACTTTCTATCTTCTGATCTAATTTTTTCCCCATATCCATGGAGTGGGTGTTTTTTTGTTTTGTTTTGTTTTTCATTTAACTTCATTGGCTGCTGAGCCTTATCTTGGCATAGGAAGAAGAAATGACTGGCTTAAATTGGTGTTGCTGGCCAGGTGCAGTGGCTCACATCTGTAATCCTAGCACTCTGGGAGGCCAAGGTGGGAGGATTGCTTGAGGTCAGGAGTTCGAGACCAGCCTGAGCAAGGGCAAGACACCATCTCTATCTACTAAAAATTAAAAAAAAAAAAATTTTGGTGTTACTGTTTTCTTATAGCAACAATTGTAGCTTATTGGAGCTCTGATCAAAGAGAAAGCATGGTGAAGATGTTTTGAACTTCATGGAAATTGAAGGATAAAATTATAATTAATACTTCATATCTAAACAATGTTAAGAAAAATAAATTCCCATTTGTGGTTTTTACTATATTTTGTTTGTTATATTTTTTTCTACTATCTATGTTTGCAAATTTTTTCATTCCCTCTTTCAGTTAATCCAAAAAAATTGTTTTTTGTTTTTTATTCTTGATCAAAATTTTACTTGGATGCCTGCAGACCATCTACAGAGGTGTAAGTTTGATGTCTCGTGAACTGCAAATTCTGTCAGTCTGACTGAATTCAGAATTCCTTATTCTGTGATTTTTTTTAGAGGTAATAACATAGCAGAAGCAAAATTTTCACAGCTACAAACTTAAAATTGAGAAAGAGAGTCATTTTTCAGAAAAGATGTTTGATTTTGGCTACTTTCAATAGATAAGCTCACCCGTCTTGTGGTAGCATCATCCTGCACACACAAGGTACTCAATAATGTCATCAGACATTTTATTTTAAAAAAAAAAAGTAGATTTTTGGAAAAATGTAGAAATGTACAAAATGTGGAATGGAAAAATGTAGAAATGTACAAAATGTAGAAATTTTTTAACCTGCAGTTTGAATTAAGAGAGAGGCTTGAATTAGTCATATTCTTCACTTCATGGCCCACTATTGTCTATCATTATTTCATGCAAAGCTCTTCTTTTATTTAATTTATTTATTTTTTCATTGCCTATTTCCTTCTACTATAATAGGCAACTGTTTTAATATGTTTGATAGATATCAAATAAATGAACAAGTATATCAGTGAACAAGCAAATCAGTGGGGTTATAAGTGCTATGAAAAAAACAAAAAGCAGGGAATGTGGGTATGGGGTAGAGTTGCTATTTTTAAATTGTTATTTCTTTTTCTTTTTTATTGATACATGATATTTGAATATAGTTATAAGGTACATTTTATGGGGTGATATTTTGATACATGCGTACAATGCATAATGATCAAATCAAAGTATTTAGGATATCCATCACCTCAAACATTTATTTCTTCATGTTGGAAATATTTCAAATCTTCTCTTCTAGCTATTTTGAAATATACACTATACTGCTGTTAAATAAACTCCCTTCGTACCCCCTACACACACACATACACACACACACACACACAGTTTTGCCAGCCTCTGGCCATCATTCTACTCTCTACCTCCATGAAATCAACTTTTTTAGCTCCTGCATATGAGTGAGAACAGGCAATATTTGTCTTTCTGTGCCTGGCTTATTTCACTTTTATATAAGGTAGTCATGGAAGAGCTCACTGAGGTGATAGTTGAGCAAAGACCTAAAGGAAGTGAAAATTATCTACTTGCCCATGGCTCTTGTTTTGCTTTGACTTGGAGGAGGGTAGAGCCAAATTCGAGGCCCAGTCTTAGTAATTGTGGTAACATATCTTTCTCCAATCTAGATTCTCGATTCTTTCTCACCCATCCCCACTTCCAGTTCACTATATTTTATTACTACTTTATTCATTTGTTCCTACTATAAGCAAATGCAAGTCCTTTGTGGAAGAATGAAAGGAAAATAAATTAATTATGGACTTGTTTTAGTTAGCAAATTTCATCTTTTAAAAAGTACATTCCTTAGGAGGATTATATAATCACACCTTATAATGAATTTGTTTAAATATTTTGCTTTGTTTTTAATACTTGATTCAATTCCTTTGCAATAAGAGATTAAGAGGTTTGATTACTTGATTTGAAGAGGTGAGGATAAGAAGGATGATGTAAGTTATTTAGATTAAGCACATCTTCCAAAAAAGGTATTTTCAAAAAATCTAAGCTACAGATTATTGGAACAAGCTCAGAATTTGTTGTCAGAAGACTCCTGGCTGGCTGTCTGATTCTGGAGAAGTCCCAGAGTCTATTAGCACCACCATCACTGCATTTTTGTGAGGAGCAAATGCTTGGAATATATGTATTTAATAAGTTTATTGAACAAATGGGTAGTAAGTAAAGGAAAATAGGGAACAATCAAAACTACAAAGATATTTTTCTGAAAAGAACAAAAATACTTCACTGGAGCCAAGTGCGGTGGCTTATGCCTTTATCCCAACAACTCAAGAGGCTGAGTTCGGAGGACTGTTGAGGCCAGGGATTTGAGACCAGATTGGGTGATATAACAAGACCCCATCCCCCATCCAAAAAAATGGGGAAAAAAATAGCTGGACGTGGTGGCATGCACCTGTAGTCTCAGCTACTTGGGAGGCTGAGGCAGGAGGATTGCTTGAGTCCAGGAGTTGGAGGCTGCAGTGAGCTATGATTGCTCCACTCTACTCCAGCCTGGGTGACAAAGCAAGACCTCATTTCTATTAAAAAAAAAGAAAAGTATTTCACTAGTACTTTTCTCTTGGCCAAGGTATGATTTAAAAATTAAGAGTCTTCAGCATAGAAACTATATATCAAAAACTCATTGGAGAAGTTGAAATCTCCATCAGAAGAGAATATCGAGTAGAAAGATAAGATGGCCTACAGATAAGTCCCTGAGAACTTTTAACACATAAACTCAGAGGGAAATGAGCCAGCAAAAATAAATCAAAGAGGACAAAGGAGATGAAGACATTTAGAATAAATAGCAGCAGGTTTCTGACTTGCACTGTGGGTTGTGCCATTCACGGAAGCAGGGGATCCTAGAGGAAGACCTAATTTAGGGCAGATAATTATGAGTTTGATACTAGGCATGTTGAATTTGAGTTTCCTACAAGACATCCACGTGGAAATGTTGAATATGTAGCTGAGCATACAAGTCTAGAAACCTGAAGCGTTGCCTGAGCTGAGAAGTAATGCTTAGAAAGAGAAGAAGAAAACTATGAATCTTTTATAAAACATGGGTCATTTTAATTAGAAAGGGTTAGTGCAGCAGTGTTTGGGGTACATATCTTTCCTTATATATTAAGCAGCTTAATAGGGAATATGGGTTATTTATTTTGTGCTACTGAAAAGCACTTACCTTGCTCATGGTAGGCATTCAATTATTATTTGTTGAATTGAACTAAATTGACTCCTGTGTTTTATAAGCCAACATGTTCTGTAAATCAAGGATTATGGATTATTGGAATTGGAGTTTAGTAATCAAAGATCAGTGGTACTCAGGGAGGGCGTGACTCATACTAAGAACCAGAGTGTGGTTTCCTGAAAGTAAGCAGCCATCAGTCAGTCTGGCAGATCAGTCAGGTCTGTGCTGGCTTGCCACAAGTAGGGCACAACACATCTTGCATAAAATGCAGGTGCAAAACTTGCTGAGAGGAGAGGATCATAACTTTAGAGTGTAAGTACAGACTTTATCACAGTAAGCAGAAAACTTCTAGTGATTTTCACTATGCCACCTAATTCATCTAAAATTAAAATAACTAATATACTTTGTTATAAAATAAGGCTTTATGTAGGTACACTGTTTTTCAAAGAATTTCTTCCATAAGAAATGTCATAGACACACATCCTTTTTTAATCTACAAGACTAGATTCCTATAGATTCTTTAGTGGTATAAATAATGAAAAGCAATTAAACTTGTTTCCCTACTTAGTCCAAATGATAACTTAATAGACATTTCATTTAATAAGAATTACACAGCAGTGATTATTTCAGAACCGCAAAGAAAAAATTAGCAAACTCACTGGATTTGACAACAAGTACAGTGTATGAAACAAGAAGCTATTATTGTACAGGACACAATAAACAACTCCCAAACATTTGAGATATATGAATGGCATCTTCATAGCTTTTTGAAAAATTGTCAGAGTCATATGTACTGTTAACTTTGCTATGAGACAGAATTCCATTATAGATCTTTTTTTAAAAAATTTAAATAAATTTATTTAAAATTTTTTAAATTTATTTTTTAATTATTATTTTAAAAATTAAACTCTTCTTTTTTCTCTTTTTCTCCACAAAGTTTTGGGACTGAATCCATTGTAGATCTTAGTAAGAAATTAATGGCAAGTTAATTTTAAAGGAAACAATTCTGGCCGGGCGCGGTGGCTCACGCCTGTAATCCTAGCACTCTGGGAGGCCGAGGTGGGCGGATCGTTTGAGCTCAGGAGTTCGAAACCAGCCTGAGCAAGAGCGAGACCCCATCTCTACTAAAAAAAATAGAAAGAAATTAATTGGCCAACTAAAATATAGAAAAAAATTATCCAGGCATGGTGGCGCATGCCTGTAGTCCCAGCTACTTGGGAGGCTGAGGCAGAAGGATCGCCTGAGCCCAGGAGTTTGAGGTTGCTGTGAGCGAGGCTGACGCCACGGCACTCACTCTAGCCTGGGCAACAGAGTGAAACTCTGTCTCTAAAAAAAAAAAAAAAAAAGGAAACAATTCTATTAGGCATGATTCATGTATTTGCATATGGACAAGATATATAACAGCACAAGCAAATAGAGTTTTCAAACTTCCATAAAGCTCTACTTCTTTGTCCTAGATACACACTTAAAACTCCTATCCTAAAATTTAATTTAAAAGAGAGTATTTACAAAGTCATAAATGTTGATGATTCTTTCAATAGATTATTGTCAAACAACCAGAACAGCAGCATAAGTAATACATTCACTGTTTTAAAAGCCAGTCTGCATCTGGTTAGCACCTCACATTCTATCTGGTACCTATGATTTTGAATATTATTGCTTTTCATGGTTTTGTCCTAAAAGGAAGTATGACTTGCCTAATACACAAATGTTCCAGTTCCAATGAGGATCTGTATTTTGCTTCTTTTGTCTTAGAAATTAAAAAGTATGTTACAGTATAAAATCCTTTTTGTACTTGATGAATGAATAAGAGGATTTAGGATTATGAGTAAAAGTTAACCTTGAAATGAAATAGTATTCTCTCTAGGAAGGAGTAGATAAAAGAGTGGGAAAGATTTGAAACTATCTTAGAAATTGGATGGACAATTATCAAGAGGTGACTGAAAGGATTTGGGAATACAGAAAGAATAACAGGAACACTGACACATGATTTTATTATGAGGCATCCAAGTTCAATATTTGTCAACACTCAGCATCCTAGAAGAGGAAGGAGGAAACACGGAGATTTCTGAAAGTCCAGGACTGGGGAAGAACATGTGGCTATGAATTTATAGTTGAAATTGTGGAGTATAGGTTTTAAACTGCAAGGAGAAAATAAAAGCCAAAAGGGCTAACTATATTATATAACTAATCCAGAGGCTTTTAAAATGCATAACTGCTTCTTTCTTAGTATATATTTTTGTGTATTTATCTTCCCTTTCTGTATTATACTGTCTTATTGGTGTTTCACAAATGTGAGATTCCTACCCTTTTATAAGAAGGTAACAAGGCTTTTTTCAAAAACCTTTCTTTTGAGAGGTTGAGTGGGATGGTGGAGTGGATTAAGCGGAACTAAATTCCAGTTATTTTGGGGGAAAAGACTTTTTAGTCTACAAATTCCTCTGAGACTGACTGCCAACCTATTTCTTTCTGTCATTCTCCTTCCATCTTCTTTTGGTCTCTTTATAACTATATTCAATCAAAAATTATATTATCAATAAGGCAGCCTTTCCATGATCATTGGAGCACATTCTGCTCATATTATTACAGAAGTTCATTGTTCTTTGCTCTTAGTCATTATTAAGTACATGCAGTAGTCCTCCCATATTCATAGCCGCATGTTCTCCCCCACTCCCTGACTTTCAGCAGTCTCCAGGATCCCTCCTTCCTCTTCCAGGCTGCTAAGTGTTGATAAAAATTGAACTTGGATTCCTCATGATAAAATCATGTGTCAGTGTTCCTGCTACTCCTTCTATATTCCCAAATCCTTATCAGGGGATACATTCCAAGACTACCATTGGATGCCTGGAACTGAGAATAGTACCCAACTCTATATGTACTGTTTTTTCACACACATACACACACACACACATATATATGATAAAGTTTAATTTATAAATTAGGCACAGTAAGATATTAACAACAACAATAATAAAATAGAACAATCATAACAATATACTGTAATAAAAGTTGTGTAAAGTGTACTCTCTCTGCCTGTCTCTCTCAAAATATCTTATTGTACTGTACTCACTCTTCTTGTGATCTGTCAGTCTGATAGCTGAGATGACTACTAAGCAACTAATGGATGAGTAGCGTCTGCAGTGTGGATACATTGGACAAAGGGATGATTTTTGTTCAGAGCAGGAGGGAGTGGGATGACATGAGATTTTATCACACTACTCAGAATGGCCCAGAATTTAAAACTTATGCATTATCTCTGGAATTTTCCATTTAATGTTTTCAGACCATGGTTGATCACAGGTAACTGAAATAGCAGAAAGTGAAACTATGGATAGGGGAGGGCTACTATACTACTAAGGGAACAAAATTTCAGGGAGAAAAACAGTGGTTATTTTCTGGCCCAAAAAAGATACATTTTTCTCTCTTAATGGGATATAGTTAGAAATATAGAAGAAAATATCCACCTATGAAGTGTTCTAGGAGGTACTTAGTCTTTATGCCAACTTCTGTTGCTTTTCTTTTCTTTTGTGGGGCAGAGGTGGGATTAAAGATTATAAATAGGCTTTGGTTTTTATTTTTGAGAAAAGGTGAAAAATTTTAAATCCTGGTCAAATAGTAAGTATCACAATTGAGACCAGGTGCTATATTATATTTTGAGCCAAATGCAAAAACCTCAAAATCATTTTTAAATTAATTATTTTTGCTGAATAGAAGTCAATCAAGACAAGTGTAACTGTTTGAACTGCTCTTAAAAACTGATATATTAAAACAAAAGAATATATATCATCACAAGATTGATTTTATATTTCTAAGAAAGCATATAATGTAGGGTTTTAGAATGTAGGCTTTAGAGCCAAATTCCCTGAATGTGTTTCTTCACGCCACCAATTACTAGGTGATCTTTACTAAATTATATAATCTTTCTCCCATTTCCTTTATATTTTGAAGATCATAGTACTTAAAACATTGCCAAGCACACACTAGAATTCAATGAATCTTAGTAATTGTTATTAATAAATGTGTTGTGAAAAAAACTTCATTTAAACATTATTTATTTGTTGTTTTCAAAGCATACATATTTCAGAGCATATCTACATAGGCCAAGCCTTTCAGATAAAGAGGATTAGAAAGCAAGAAATGAGTCTGTGCAGGTGACTAAATGCTGAAGATGTTTCTGAAACCACAAAATCAGTTTGTGGTATATCAGTGGTATAAACAGTTATCTTATTATATAACAATACAAAAGCAGTTAAGCATATAATAACACTTTTTAAAAATATTATCTAAATATTTCAAAACATTGCATTAATGGCTTTTTTTTAACCAACTCTCCTGACTTTTGACCAAATTGACCTTTTTTGAACTGAATGCCAAGCATTTTACAACTCTTAAACACTTTCATCACATTTTACCTTAAAATATACTTATTTGTATATGTATGGGAACCACCATACTAGATTGTTAACTTCTTGAAGTTACGAATGTTATCTTATTTATCTAATACATTATATAGGCACCAAGAAAACGTTTGTTGAATTAAATTGGTTCCATAAAATAAAAGGGTTGTTAAAGCAAAATAATTATATATGTTGTGTTGAATATAAATGACAGTTAAATGTAGTTTTATTTGTTCTTAGGTTTGTTGGTATGTTTATTTCTGTGTTTTTCTTTCTGAGCTGCCAAGGATTTAATGTGAGGAGTAGAGAAGAGACCATTTTAATGCTCACAGAGCATTCTTGACTTCTGACATTTCTACATTTTTAAAGAACTTCTCTAGAGGGTTATAAATAATGATAGATAGTATTTTAATTATTCTACAAATTGTTCTAAAAGACATACTTGGGTGTGATGTTTAATGTATTGAAAGCAACTAAGGAAAAATCAGGACTATTCTGAGGTTTGAATTTCTGGTTAACTTTTCTTAGGCTTAATGAAAAAAATGAGTTAATTACCAGCTAAAGTACTTGGTAGGCTCTGCTGAACAAAGAAGGAAAATTGCCTATTTAATGATATGTGTGAAAGGATAATAAGGAAGGAAAAAAGGAGAAGCTGTTGGTTTTTGTTCATTTAAACTTTAAGTAAATATTTAAGACTTTTTTATTTTTTTAATATGAAAGGGGGAATGAGAAGGAGGGTTCAATTTCTTTTTTTTTTTTTTTTCTTGAGACAGAATCTCACTCTGTTGCCCTGGGTAGAGTACACTGGTGTCATTGTAGCTTTACAGGCATAGAATTACAGGCATGAGCCACCACGCCCGGCCTAAAGACTTTAAAAAAAAAAGTGTTAGTGAGAAGAACTGTCTGATTAAATGGATCCTCAAAAGTCAAACTTTTATACCCAGACTTTGATCATCACAGGACATATAAGGAATAATAAACTCTTCAAAGTACTTAAAGTTTCAGGACTGATTCCAGAAAACTACCTATCTACCATCCAGCATCGTCTGATTCAGCCTTACAGAAATTGTCCTATAATTCACCATCAAAAGTAATTAATGTCCAAAAACAGCCAAGGCAGGGTTTCAAGAATAATGAAGTAAGGAATTCAGCAGACTCTCTCCCCAGCAAAACAGCAATTTAACTGGTAAAAATTATTAAGCAAAACAAAATAAAACAATTTTTTAAAGTCTCTTGGAATCATCCTCAAGGCAGACAGCAAATGGAGAAACATTCATTCAAGAAAATCTACTAAATCTCAGTAAGAACAGTGAGTATTTGTGCCATTTGAACCACAACCCACTCCATTACCACCGCCTCACCGTGCTGTGTTACAGACATTCTACCTCAGCATATGTAGCCAGAAAGAGGGAGTTCACTGTCCCCCCCGCAACATTCCCAGTATAAGGCTATAGTTTCACCCTGGAGGGGTAGGCCTCCCGTGTTTCTCATCTCTTCCCCCTCTCCTCCCAGCTTCACGTTACAGAAGCTCTATTCCAGGGAGGCATGGCTGGGAGGACCAAGTCTCTCTTCCCACAACCAGCCCCTGCTCCGGGCACAGCAAGCTAAGAACACTGAGGCCCAATCCCTGATGCTCAGCCCCAACCCCCTGTAGGGCAGAGGTTCCACACCAGGAGAGGCAACCCAGGAAGACCAAAACAAATCAAACATTTGTATGTAGTGCAAATATCATGTGCCATCATATAACCCATGTTATGATAATGATACTATAATTTTGTACTAGGTGGGGATTTTAGTATTATAATTAGCTAAAAGGTATTTTAGGACAACTAAAGCAGTTCTAAAGCAGTCAGGGCTGGTTTAAGCCAGCTACCTCAAGCCAAAAAGTGCTGAAGAACATCTCTTGTGCCTGGTGGTTATCTTAACAATTTTGTTGAAGCCGCATAGTGTTTTTCCCTGTGTGGTGGGGAATTTGTATTTTTTCCTCATGGATTAAGAGAAATTAGAGGTCAGTAGAGCAAAGTTGAAAAATAGTCAGTGTAAGTAGTTGAAATTATGCTATCTATAAATTATTTCCTTTTTGCATGGTATGCATCTTGACATGTATACTGTACTAAATTTACCTTCCTAGTTATGATTTCCATGGGCTGGCATTATTGAGGCTGGTGCACTGCATGATAGCTAGAGAAAGCCAACTAAAAGTGGCAAGGAGAAAGCAACATCTGTTTTTACTCTGTATTCTTTTGTGTTGTGTGAATATTTACAATAGCCATTTATCCATGTATTCTTATGTAGTTTTTAAAAACAAGTTTTTGAAAGTTGTGTGTAAAAATTTCCACTTGGCTAACCCCCATTAATTTCTTCAATATTAGTAATGCATTCTTCACATTAATTATTGCTAGTAACAATAAAACTAAATGAATGAGGAAGCACTTGAGCCCTGTAGTTAAGAACACAGGCTTTGGAATTACCTAAAAAATACTTACTGTAATACATAAGATTAAATAGCATAAAGAATATAAAGTGCTTAACACAGTATCTAGCATATGATAAACATTTGATGAATGGTAACTATTATTATTATCATTATCATCATCTATAGTCAGAACTCTTGACTTCAAGTGACAAAAATTCAACTCCTACTAGATTTTGGAAAATAGGAATTTATTGGCTCACATTATTAAAAAGACCATAGGCAGATGCAGTAGCTAGATCCAAGTACTCAAACTGTATCAATGAGACTCTGTCTCTACCCATTTCTTGATTTTTCTTTTTGTTGGCTTCATTCTTAACAAGCTTTCTCCTCATAGTATTAAGATGCCCTCCAACTTACCAGCTAACTAAGCATAGTTCTGTTTTAAAGTGTCTGTTTTTTAATAGATGTGATACAGCTTTTATTTGCCTGTCTTGGGTTACATGCACACTCCTTAATCATGTGCCCAAGAAAATGAAACGTTCTCATTGGGCAGACCTGGAGCTAGGGAATGAGAACATCTTCAACCTACACGTGGACTAAGAGCAGGTAAGGGATGCTTTCTCCAAAGTTAAATCAAGATGCTACAAGTAGAAGAAAGTGGAATAAATACCAGGCAGGCAAAAACAGATTTCCAGTATTGCATATGTAATAACATGCATTAATACAACAACGTGTAATACTAGACACAGGGAAACAGTTAAATGTGAATCTTAAATTGTTACCCACTTAAGGAAAGCCTGTTTATAGAATGTAGCTTGTGCTCTTCTAAAAGTAACTGAACAGAAGTTCTCCCATGCTAATGTGCACAAATTGTTCCATGGGCAAGGATGTTCCATAGAAAACATCCCACCTCAATTTCTATATAATTAAATTGTCATAACAGTTGAAGAAAAATACAACTGAATTTAATTATCATGAGAGAGATGATCACTATGGTATTAATTACTCAGGCAACTTGGTACAAAAGAAAGAGAAGTAAAAATCACAAGACATAAATTCTACCAAAAATATAATAATAATAATAATAGTTACCATATATTGAGTGCTTACTGTGTGTATTCAAAAAGCTTTTTATCTGTTTCCTTATTTCATTATTGTAACAACTCTGTGAGGCAGGTGTTACTAGTCTCCTTTTATGGATGGAGAAACTGAGGGCCAATGTTTAAGTAATTTGCCCAGTGTCACATAGCTGATACATGACAGAGCAGGATTTGATTCTGTCATATTTTCTTCCAAAGCCTGTGTTTTTTGTTAATAGGCCGTGTTACTTAACCTCTTTACACCTTGTTTCTAAAATAAGAGACTTTGGCCAGGCATGGTGGCTCATACTAGTAAACCCAGCTCTTTGGGAAGCTGAAGTAGAAGGATCACTTGAGGCCAGGAGTTGGAGACCAGCTTGGGCAACAGACCCTGTCTTGGCAAAATTTCTTTAAAAACATTAACCAGACATGGTGGTCCTTGCATGTTGTCCCAGCTACTTGGGAGGCTGAGGCAGGAGGACCCCTTGAACCCAGGAGTTTAAGGCTGCAGTGAGCTATGATTGTGCCACTGCATTCCAGCCTAGGGCAACAGAGCAGGACCCTGCCTCAAAAAAAAGAAAAGAAAAAAAAGACTTTGATATAATTATCTTTAAGAATCCTTCTCAAAAATTCCATGATTACTTAAGGGTTCACCTTTAATTTCTCATCAGTAATTTTGGGTATCTTTTAAGAAGGATTTTGAATCAATCAGAATACCCCTTTAATTGTGGGGAAAAAATATCATTATTGTTGATGGAAACACTCTTCGATGTGCATGTCATAGTCAATACTCTCCGTGTAACCATAAAGGAAACATATTTGATAAATGTTCTTCCATTGGAGCCTCACACGCAAGGAATAAAATTTGGCAAGGACAAAGTGATTAACGTTAGAACAGGGGAAAAAGTTCCATCCTCATTTCCACACTGTTGTACTGTTTTATGTTTTATTATGGGTGTTTTTTGTTGTTGTTTTTTGTTTGTTTGTTTTGCCTTATTGCAATTTTGCCAACCATATCATTCTTACTTGGAGCCTTTTTTTTCCACATTTGAATCTAAATTCTAGTCTCTACTTAAAAAGCTATGAAAATGTACTAACATGCTGCAAATAGCTTCACTTTGTTTACATTTTTATAGAAGATGAAAATAAAAATTTGAGCAACTTTTCTGCTTGATAAACTTATTTCTAAGTATGTTATAAACTGAGAAAAAATGTAAATCAATAAAGATACTGATGTTCATTTTGCTGTGTTAAATGTACTCATTCTGTGTAAAATGAAAGTGTGTTTTCATAGCTTTTCTTTTTTCAGAGATATGTAAAATTTCTCTGAAAACTGAGCAGCATTAGATAGATGTTAGGTATTCATATAATAATAACTTGAGGGTGTATAATATGGGGATTAATGATGTGGACTCTGGACTAAGAATGCCTGGGTTCATATCTCAGATCCTTCAATTCCTAAGTGTAAGTCAGTGTATAGACATTAAATTCCTCTCAAACCTTATAGTTTCCTTATCTGTAAATGGGAAATAATAATGCCTCACTCACAGGTTGTTGGAAAGATCAAACAGGATAATGTATATAAAGCACAGTGCCTGGTACATAGTAGGCATTCAGTGTTAGCTCTTCTATTACACCATTAATAATACTACCACTACTATTACTCTGAAAATTACAAACATCTTGAGAGAGAATCTGGGCCCTAAGAATTCATCTTTTCATAATAGTCTCTGCTCTTAAAATACAATGGTTTAGGAATTAAGCTGAGCATGTAAATGTTAGCTAGCAGCCGTCATATCCTATAATTTAGTCTAGAATTTATTTACAGATACTTGAAAAAATTTACAACTGTGCTCATGGGAGAATAAATATTAGTGTTACATTTAAGTTTGTTTTTAATTTATGTGAGGTTTTTTTTGCCTAATATGTTATTATTATAGAATATTTCTGTTGTTCATTCAACAAATATGAGCCTACAATGAGCCAGTCACAGTGCAATATGATAAATATTAATGTACAATTTATAAGACATAGTTCTTGCCCTTAATAATCGTTACAGGCTCAAAGCCTGGGGCACAAAATAGATATATAAAGCAATAATTTTATAATAAAATACTGTGGTAGGCAGAATAATGGCCTCCCAAAGATGTCCACATATTAATCTTCAGAATTAGGGAATATGATACCTTACATGGCAAAGGAATTTTGTAGATGTGGTTAAATTTGAGGACCTTGAGATGGGAAGAGTATCCTGAATTATGCAGATGAGCCAAACCTTTTTACACAAGTCCTTTTCCTACTGTGGTCGTAGGGAAATGTTAACTACAGCAAAATGGTCAGAGAGATGCAACATTGCTGGCTTGGAAGATGAAGGGAGGGATCCAGGAGCCAAGGAACGTGGGCAGCAGTTGGAAAAGTAGGGAAGTAGGTTATCCCCAAGAGCCTTCAGAAAGAAACACAATCCTGCCGACATGACTTCTAATGTACTAAACTATAAAAGAATACATTTGTGTTGTTTTAAGCCATTAAATTTGTAATAATTTTGTATGGCAGCAATAGAAAACTAATATAAGTACAATAAGTTCGCCTTACTTAAAGAGTATATTTGTGGAGAAATAGAAGAAGATAAGCATCACTTTCCAAAGTTGTCCCAGAATTTCTAGGAAGAATTTTTTCAGAAGACATACAAAACTCATTGTTCCAAAGTAAATCACATGCGCTTTCCCAAACCAGCTTCTGGTAAAGAAAAAATTACTCTTAGACCTGGCATCTCTGGAACTGTAGGTGGGATCACACCACCTGAAGAATGTGGACTGGATTAAGGTTCTGATAAGAGAAAAGAAGGAATGGATACTAAATAATGACAATATCAGAAATATTGCTAGTCCCATAAAAATCTATACATTGTTTTGAGATTACTATAATAAATAATTCTTTGGAAAATAAAACCCTCTTTTATTTATCAAAAAGTGAGCAAGGTAGAAAATCTATCAAATATTGCCCTAATGCTTGCCAGAAAGACACATGAGAAATTCTTATTATTCAACAAATATATTTATTGAGCTGCTTCTATGTGTTGCTGTTCCCAGGACATAGCCCCTGTTATATACTGATATCAGAGGATATCAGTGACCAGCAAAAATAGATATTGCCCCTACCTCATGGAGTTTACATTACAGTTAGAGAGGCATCAAATAATCACATACACATTTACACTGAATGTGAATTAGAATGCATTGAAAGAGCATTGTCTAATTATATGAGACAGAGCTGAGGTTTAAACTAAGACTAAAAGAAGAGCATGACTTAGCAAAGCAGAGAGGAAAGAGTGTTTCAGGCAAAGAAAACACGTGCAAATCCCTGTGGCGGGCAAGAGCATGGCCTATTTAAGAAGCTGAAAGAAAGACCTGTGTGGCTGAAACGGAAAGAGGGAGGTTGATGACAGAATGAGGCCAGAGACCCAGATAGAAGCCAGACTAAGCAGGGCCTCATAGATCATGTTAAAGATTTTGGCCTTGATCCTAAAAGCAGGGTGGAGATGGCATGATTGCATTTGCAGTTTGAATCACTGTGGCTGCACTGTGGTATATAGATCATAGGGGAGCTAATGGATGCATGCAAGAGCAATGTTAGGAAACTGTTGGAATAGTCCAGACAAGAGATGTTAGTAGACTGGTTTCAGGATTATAGCAGTAGATGGAATAGTGTATTCACTTTAAGGAAATATTTAGAAGGTAAAACAAAGAGGATATAGTCATAAGCTGGATATGGGACACATCGAAGAAGGAGGAGGTCAAGAATCCTCATGTTTCTGGCCTTTGGATCTGGTATTTGGATGGTGGTGCCATTCACTGAGCTAGGGAGCACTGAGAGAGCACCTCCTCCTCACAAATCATCCAGGTGGTTTAAATGTTATTTTAAATAAGAATGTCTGAAAATAATTGAATTGTATGCCCTTTTGATATCTGCATGAGACAGACCAGAAAAAGCAAAATGCTGTTACTGGTAGCAGTTTTGTGTCACCACATACATTTCATTCAATCTAACCACAGTCACTATTTGTCATAAAATATTTATTTCTTTATACAATTTTCCAATTTCAATATATTTGTAATGTAGTGATTCTACTTAATTATCCCAACTTGTCCATTTCATAAACTTAAAAAAAAACATAAAAATGTACCAGTTGATGGAAACAAGAGAGGGATCAAACTCATCGATTATAAACATGCAAGTCTTTATCTCAACTTATCTGAAGTGCTGTTCCTGAAGTGAAGTGCTCGTGTTGGCTCCTACCAGACCTTAAAAGCTAATTGTTAAATTCTCAGAAACCTTGTGAGCTGGCTGTCAGTAGTTTGAAATTGGCCACAGTTGGGAGTACTGAAACTATACAAACTGGAAAACATTAAATAATTGGCAAAAAGGGCTTCCCCTGGCCCTCTACAAAGCCCATTGTTAAGCATTTATCAACACGCCATGTCTGTACCCTTTAGAATTGTGGTATTTGAGGGAACAGCCTAGATACATAGAATACTGTAATAAGATTGACTGTAATCTCACTGATATAAAGATACTGTCCATTTTCTTTTCTCTATTCTTAATGTCTTCTTTTAGAATTGTTCGAACCCCTTATCCAATTCATTGCTAGATATCTTCGCTGTTTCTATAGAATTTCATTTGTGGAGATATGTTACTTTTAGGCATTCTAGTGATTTTTTTTTCTTTTTTACTTTTTCCTCTCTATTAGATTGTCCAGATTAAGAAATACTTCACTAAGGAGGCAAAATTTTAGTAGTTACTGAATCTGGTTGATAGGTATATGGGGGTTTATTGTACTATTTTCTCTAATTTTGTGTGTGCTTGAAATTTTTTATAATAATAAAAAAAGAAGCAGGCTGCAACAGCCACAGCTTGCCCATACCAGTCCCCACTGGGTGTTCTACTTCCAGTCTCAATCCCACGAGCTATTCCTAGGATCCGAGATGATGTGATCCTCACCTGGCCTAAGTTAATTACTCCCTATCTTGATTTAAGTGTTGCAACACCTACTTCTTCCCCTGAAAAACCCACAAGCATTTGTAAATTTAATTCATTTTACAAAGAATTTAAAGTAAACCTTCAGAGAGTACCTACTGTATCAGATTAGGGTAATTTCTTTGTACTAAAACCACAAAAATACTGAAAAAAAAAAAGTCTTAACAAGCTTCAGTAACAACAGAAAACCCCAAAGTAAAATGAGTGCATAACAAGAAATTGGGAAGAGTAAAAAAACTTTTTTTAAGAACTTTAATAAAAAATTCAAAATAAAAAAGGCCAGGAACAATACCAACAATGCTAAACACTAGAGGAGTAGGGAGGGGTAAAGGACCAGAAGAATTACAGATTAAACCAAGGACTCTGCAGATTCTACCCTGAAGAAAAGAAAGGCTTAGTATCAGGCAAGAACAAGTTTGTGGGTTTTTTTTTTAATGTAGTATATTATCATGGAACACATAAAAGAATAGGAAACCCAGAAACATAAAATAGACCCAATCACAGCATATTAGTGAAGGAAAAACTAATTTAGAAATAAAAGTGTTTTTTAAAAAAGGAAAAATTAACAAATTATAATTTAATAGAAAACTATCAGTAACAAAAAAGGATCATATATATACATTTTATGGATTAGAAAACCTAGGCTCAGGAAAGTGAAGTAGTCTGCCCAAGTCACTTAGCTAGTGTAAGTGCTGCAGCCTGGATTTGAACTACATCATTTTGTTTTCCCCACTCTTTTTATTCAGTAGACAGAAGTGAAAATCCAAAAGTAATTTTTAAAATTATATAAAAGTATAGCTCAAAAGTAAGTCTGGCTTGAACACATACACTTAGCAGTGATGCCCCATTGAGTCTCATTTTCTGTTACCTCATCAATCTTCCAAGGTACTCAGTGCTTTACATAAATTACTAGTATGTGGGAAAATCCCACTGCTTATAGTCATATTGAAAATCATTTTTTATGACTATTTCAAACAGAAGTTAAATTTTCTTCACTATGTCCTCCCTTGAAGATGTATTTTAACTATATATGTAGAATAGAAAATAAGGCTTTTTATAGCCCTCATTTTTAAAATGAAAAAATATTTGTAGTAGTTTATTGATTTATGACTGAAATGATCAAGCTTTGGTTTCTACTGAAGGGATGTAAGTTTGATTCAGATGGTTGAAGAGTATCTTTAAAACTTCCTCAAATTCATTGGCTCTTTGTAGCATGTGATTTTTATGACACTCCCCTTTTAAGATAATTTTGCTTAACTTTGGCTTGGACAGCCTATTAATGTTATTTGACACTTACTAACTTGTTACTGTGTGAAACTCTGTATCTGAATGCCATTTTTTAATATATGAGGAATTCTCCATCTTGCACTGACAATGAGCAAGTAGATGTACAATAATTATTTGGATTATGACCCTAAAAAATATATTTAATAAATTATAATTACAATTATGGCACCTACATAACATAGTTTTTCTTTTGTGACTGTACTAGAGTCTAGTGAGGAGAGAGAAACTATACCAATTATTTTAACAAAGATCATATAAATAATTGTTAATTAGGTATTAAAGCATGGAAAAGGCAGAAAGAAAACATAAAGGCAATGATTTTCAAAGGATGGTTACCAGTCCAGCATTATAAGCATCACTTGGAAACTTATTAGAAATGCAAATTCTCAGACTCCAAGCCTCACCCCTGACTTACTGAATCAGAAACTCTGGTAGTGGGCCAAGCAATCTGTGTTTACCAAGCCCTCCAAGAGATTCTACCGTATGCTAAAGTTTAAAAACCACTGCACTAAAATATCACCAAGACAACAGCTGGGAACAGCCACCACTCCTAGGACTGGGCAGCAAAGAAAAAAGATGGAATTATTAAAATTGAGAAGATTGAGAAAAGGTCCCCAAGGAGATGAAATTCAGACTTGCAAGAATGGGTCACTGCCCACCTGGTGCTAGTGTCTCTAAGTTCAGCGGAGGGACCCCATAGACTTGGGAACCGGATATCTGAGGACAGAGCACCTGTGAGTTGGAGCTGGTGTCTCAACAAGGCACATTGAGATTGGTTCTACAAGCGTTAGAAAACCCTGCAAATTGCAATTGGCTGCTGCTACTAGAAAGAACTACTACTGCCACAGTGAAGAAGTGTTGCTAGAGTGAGACTAACAGGATCAAGAAACCCATCCAAAGGAAACGAGCAAATCCCTTCTTCCTTCTCTACCTATGCAGTGTCCCTGTGGTACCTGTATTGCAGAGATAACAGGGAGGCAGAAATGTTTGCAGAATTCTAAAGGGTGGGTTTGAAGCTGAGAGACAGTAGCTTAATGACTGGCATGATGGTCTTAATTGTAATAAGACTGGGAGATAATGGAACGAATAAATATTTTTGGTATGTATAATAGGGTACACATAGACATTTTTTGGGACACCAACTTCTAGGTGGACTTTTGGCTTTATTGTAAAAAAATTATTCCTATTTAAGAACTATTTGTTTCTCCTAATGAGATTAATAAGAGGCATTTAAGACATTTGTAGAATGGACAGGAAATTATGCAAAGGCCTACACTGGAGTCCATTTACCTGGGCCTAAGAATGAAAGATCACAGCAAGAGTAACAAGACATGCTTGCCCAAGAGTAACAGCAAGACATGCTTCAGTGAGCTGAGGCTCGGTTTCTTAAAGTCTTAGTGTCAAAGGAACACACTAAAAAGAAGCTTACTAGGATACAGCAACCAGGGATCCTGCCTCATAAAACAGGAGGGTGACAGAAAAGGTTGTTCTGAAATCATCGTTGCTGCCAAGAGAAATATAAACATGATTCTTCATTTAAGCAGCTGTCTTTACAATTCCAGGATAAAAAAGAACATTCTTTTGTTTTCAGTTAATAAATATTTATTGAATAATTATCTGAAGTATGCCCAGTGCCTTGGGAGATAAAGAACTATAAGTTATAAGATAGTTGTTACTCTTAAAGACCTTTACATATTTCTCATTTTATGTTCATGGTTTGTTTTTGTTTTTGTTTTTTAAGGATGTTGAAGGATCACAAAACCACACTGGTGAGCCTGTTGGAGATGACTACAAAAAGATGGGAACACTTTTTGGCGAACTAAACAAAAGTCTCATCAACATGGGCTTCACACGGATGTATTTTGGAGAACGAATTGTGGAACCAGTAGTAGTCATTTTCTTTTGGGTTATGCTGTGGTTCCTTGGCCTACAAGCCCTTGGACTAGTTGCTGTTCTCTGTCTTGTCATTATTTATGTACAACAGTAAACATTGCCGAATGAGCTGTTGTTTCACGTTTGGTAGCCATATATGTAATCAAAGAAGTTACATATTCCACTATTTGACAACCAAAAAAGTTTGCCTTGTTTCAAATTGTGTACTGGCTGTTTGTAATTAAATTTATATGTGGATGTTGTTTAAAACTAAACTCTTGATTATAACAGGATTGAATATATATATTTTGAATATACATTAGCTTATTCAAAACTCTTGTTTCACTACCGTGATCTCTATCCCTTATAGACATATTTATCCCCCTGCCAAATCTTAAATAACACCACCAAAAAGTGAGCAGGGAAAATAACAGGATATGGAATTCAAATCAAGCAATATAGTTCTTGTAAAAAGTTCCAGTGAAACGTTTTTGAAGAAAAAGGATGGAACAAGTTAAAAATAAATTTTAATTGGAAAACTGCTCCCCACATACCCCCACCAAATAATCTCATCTTATTTGGGAAATACTTGAATTTCTATTGTCCCTGCTCAGCCCAAGGTAAATGATAATTAGCATATACTACCTTAACATTGTGGTAAAAATTAGTAAAGCTAGCTCGTTTTCTAAAAGTTGAAGAGAATATATTTATTATTGTCAGGGAAAGTTCCCAGGTTAAATATAACTTTTTTATAATGTAACACTTGGGCCTGGAATTACTTCAGTATATCATTTGAAGTTTTAGACAGTTTTGGTGCTAATTACTTTTTGTGAGTTTTTTAAGTCTTCTAAGCCTAGTTGATTGCACCCTATGGTAATGCTATCTTTTCTTGTATCTGACAAGTTATGTATTTTTTTCTTAGACATTTTCAGTGTAATTTTTTTTAGAAATTTATAATTTTGTACTTTTTAATAACAATTGTTCTGAGATTTGAAACAATGTATTTCCTATCTTGGCATGGATTTTTTCTGCAAAAAAATTATTTATACATTACTGTTATTTTCAGAAAAAAAAATCAGATCAGTTTTCTTTGATATCTGTATTGGAAAGTACAATATTACAGTATAAAACCAAATACTTAAATTTGGAACTTAACAGCCAATTGTAATAATAATCTTCTAAGGCTAAAACCAAGTCAGTAGTTGGCTAACCATGATATTAATGTATCTTAATTCAGCACTTTCAGGTTTTATATTGAAATAAACATTTCCTTAAATATACTTTGAAAGAAGAAAATGGCGTTAGTGATATTTTGGGTTTTATTAGAGAACCTAAAATCTTTACAATGTTGTCTCAAAGGTTATATAAACAAAGGAGAGGTAGTTAAGATAAATAAGAACTTAAATATGAGAAAAATGGGGCAGAGGGGCATTTTTATCTTTGGTAGGGCAATAATTAAAGCATGTAGAGTGCTTACTACTCCACTTCATAAAGTTTTTACCTAATCCTATTTTAAAAATTTATTCTCTGAGTTCTCAGTGTCTTCCCATTCTGAAACAGAAAATAATGAGAAACATTTAACTTAGATTTCTAAAACCAGATAATCCTAAATAGAAATATCAGTCAGGGGGCACTAAAAAATATTGTGTATTTGTATAAATACAGGCCTTTTAAAATTTGACTTTTTAAAAACAAAAGAATTTGTACTATATCATTGTGTTTTTATTGGGTTTGCAATATTTTTATAGTAACTTTTATGAACTCAGTATATGTGTAAGTTGTTTGAAAAGGTATTTTCATTTGTGCACAGTAGAATTGTGCGGTTTTCAGAAGTCATGAGATTTTGTATATCTGCATAAAATATTAATAAGTATATTCTTTTCTAATGCTACCAGGAATTTTAATTTTCCTTTGGAATGCAAAAAAAGATAGAGTGTACAAAATAACAGCTCTGGTTCCACCAGTGCCTAATGTTGAAAATATTTTAAAAGTAAATTTTAATAGTAATTATTTAGTATACTGTTGATACTATGCATCTGCACATTGCTGTTAATAGGGCATATATTAAATTATATAAAGAAATAAGATATTTTGCTGGTATTCTTTCTACATATGTTATTGGTTAGTGCAGTGTACCACCAAATCTTTTGCTTTGAAATGGAAAAAACAAACTTTGCTTATTTAATGGAGATAAAATATTTTTTGTGATATACATTAGAATGCAGATTATACTAATATCCTGAAATGAAACTGATCATTTCTTTGGTTCATGGTATAAGGAATTAGGTTGAAAACAATTCTCAATCATTTCAATCTCATATACAAGCCAATTTTAGAAGCTGTTATTGCTTATAAATAAAGAAATAGAAGTTACAATGCTAAGGTTATTAGATTATATAATGTATATTCATACTTCCAGCCCTCAATTCAAAAGAAAAGGTCAAGGTCTACAAATAAACTGACTTTAAATGAGTAAATCAATTTTTCTTAAAATAAAAACTCCATATTTTATAGAACTCAGTTCTCTCATATCTTAAACTATCATATACAAGGTATATTCCTATTCCTGGCTACCAGTCAGATCACTTTTAGTTCAGTAGTGCACTGTAGCCAGCTTGCAGTGGCTTACAAGGGCCAACTGCATATGTTTTTTCTGCCTTTAGTGACATCAAGTTGGTAATTTGAAAATGGCTATGATGGGAATATTTATACCAAAAAAAAATTGTCAAACACTACAAATCAGGGCTCTTTTTTCCTGGAGAGCTAGTTATTCAGCTAGTTATACTTCAGCACATCACTGATTAGCCATCTTACAGACCACATTCCCATTTCTACTCCTACCGATATAAAAGGAAAGAATACATTTTATGAAATACGAGAAAGCACGTGAGATAAATCCCCATCAACCCATCCAAAACTGTATTTGGATCTTTTCAATGTGGGGTTTATGGGCCATGGTTATCTTCTGACCAGCATATCTCTATTCAATCACATGGGTGGGCAGGGGGTTAAATAATTTTTTTTTCTTTATTTGTTCTATCGAGCTCTGCTTGATATAATCACGTTTTGATCAGAGAAAATCTCTCTGGGTTGCCACTGAGCTGCAAATCCATTAAAGACTATCCAGACAATCAGAAAAGGCAAAACTGTTACAGCACTGATGGAGAGCAAATTACAGTATAAGTAAAGGTCTATTGTGATACAGAAAGTTCAAAATAGTCAAAGCTAAGTATTGACCATCAGGAGCTGTTTGTTTGGTTTGTAGATTACATTGTAAAACTCACTTTACAAATGTTTATTGATTTAAGCTTATTTAAAATGTTTTCGTTACCAATTGGTGGCTTTACAAGGTGAAGGAAGAAGAAAAATATCAAAACTTTCATACCTGTTAGTCCTTCTAGTAATAGACTTGTCCGAGAAGAGTATAAGCCAATCTACAGATTATGGCTTCAGGATTATTGGTGGATTAGGGGTCTTTTGTAACTCCTATTTCTCTGCCCAACGTTTAATTTTTGGTGTTCTTTGGGGTTCAGTCCAATGACCTGCTTGCTCGTCACTCCACACATCACCTGGGCAGTGTTACCATTCACGTGCCTTCATTACAATCTGCGTCTGTAGTTCAGAGTACTCTACAGAATACAAGATCCATACTTTCAATTGCTTGCCCAATATTTGCACTTGGTTAGTCCATAGACCTCATATTCAGCATAGCAAATGACACAATGCTGTCCCTAACTGCTCAAGCAGGAATTGTAGGTGACATCTGCGACTTTTGTCTCTCATACTGCCTACATATAACCAATTTTTATTTTATTGGTCCTGTCTATTTTATTTCTAAACATTTCTTTAATCTTTCTATTAATACTTCTCTTCATTCCAGTTTCACTTAGTTCATACTACCACATCTCACCTGGAATGCTATCTCAGAATCCTGATTGGCCTCCCTGCCTTCATTTTCCACTTTATGGCTTTCTAAAACATGACTCTGATCTCCTTGACCTAAATCTTTCAATGACTTTCTGTTGACATTATGATAAAGTCCTTATTCCTTAATATGTTTTACAGGGCTCTTCATGTACTGGTTCTTGCATACCCCATCTCTATATTACCACCCTCCATTTCCAAGATTCAGCTACACTGAATGTTTTTTGGTTTGTGGTTTTTTCAGTTCCTTGAAAGAGACATGCTTTCTTATTCCCAGAACTTTGTACATACTTTACCTTCTTTGTTTAACTTCTCCCCACCAGACTGATCAACAGCCATACAGCCTTAAGACCTCAACTTAGACAACATGTGCTCCAGGAAAACTTCTCTGACACCTTTAGATTCAGTTTTAGTAGCTCATTATGTGCTTGGTTTCTCATTACGTGGAACCCTACACTTACCCTATTAGCACTTCTCATGCTATATTACTTCTTTGTCAGCTTCTTCCATTAAACAACAGGCTTCACAGGGAAGAGAATATGTCTATCATATCTATAATGGCATTTCTAGTGCCTAACACAATGCCTGGCACATAATGAGTGCTCAAAATATTTGTCAAGTGAATAAATCAACTTCATTTACTTATGTTCTCTCTACAGTCCACTAACAAAGAAGATCTATTTTAGAGTTCTTTGACCCCAAAAGTATACTTATACATAAAGAGAGTGTATTGATGTATACCTTATAATTTATAAAGTGTATTCACTTTTAATAAAAGAATAGTGCTTTTATTTGTATACATACACAGTATTGCTACTATATACTTGCATTTTTTTTTAGGAGAAAATGTATTTTCAGTGTTGTGCTTGGTTGACTCACTATTTCTTTTAAGAAAGATATTTTACAATACATATGGTCACTGCTGCTACCAAAATTTTATACTTTTTCCAGTATTTTTCAATAGACCTTTATCTACTAAATTTTAATTTTCTATAAAAAAAGCTCTGAAGCTGTAATAGGAATTCTCAAGTCTCTTACACTTGGCATTTTAGGCTCCAGAATAAATTAACCACTAGAATGTCCTAGTAACCCAAACCATATATGTTAAATAATATGTATATACTTTGTTATTCTAATAAAAAATACTCTTTTACAACCCTGTATTCGAAATATCTCTTCTGACTCCCTGTAACATGTTCTATTTATCAGTTAATGGCTGCTACATCCAGTTTGGAAACTGCCAAAGCAACAACACACCTGAGGGTGAATAGAGCTTGTCTGTTTTCCTCATTGCTCATGCTGGAGCAGAAGGCCAAGACCTGACATGTGTATGCGCTTCCCAGGCAAAGAGAAGTAGGAAAACCAAGATCAAGATCAACCTCTGCCTTCAACCTGCGTTTCTTCTTTCTGTCGCCTTGACTATTGTGTAAGTTAGAATTATTGAGTGAACCCTTCAGAAGCCTGCTAAAGACCAGAACATAATAATTTATATTCTTGTTAAATGTATCTTTCCAGCAATTAAAGTTTTCTCATTTAACATTTTGTTTTCCCCAAAAGTTTTCTCATTTAACATTTTGTTTTCCCCAGTTATTGTTTGTTTATTTATTTATTTTTGGCTTGAGGTGAAGACTCAAAACTTTACATTTCACATTAACTCTGTGTCTTTGATTTTTTTTTTTTTTTTTTTTTTTTTTTTTTTTTTAGTATTTGAGCTTGGAGGTTGTTGTGTTACAGCTTCAGGTATTCTGGGTTCTTCTTTGAATTCTTGGCAGGGCCCAGAATCCAAGCACTGGGAGGATACAGAAGAATGTGTATTTTGTTTGTTTTCCAGCCTGTCCTCCACAGCTGCTTTTGTGGCAATACTTGGATATGAGTGGTGCGTGGGAAGGGAAAAATGCTCCAGATGAGTAATTTATTTTCAGATCTGGGCCTTATTCTGATCATTTATTGCTCTATCACACATTATCTAAAATTTAGCAGTTTAAACATTTGAAGTGAAGAAATTTCAATTGAAATAAAATATTTAAAACAAAACATCTTATTATGCTCAAGGATTATATGGATAAGGCTGGAGGTGACCCAAAGGCAAGGAGCAGGAACCTTCTGGAGCTGGCTCTAGTCACATATCACATACTTGCTGATTGATGCTGACTGTTGGCTAGGACCTCAGCTAGGGATGACCCAGAACATCTTCATACGACCTCTTCTCATGGCAGCTGTGGACTCTTTCCTGACATTACAATCAGGTTCGCAAAGTTATGTGTCCCAAGAAGGCAGAAGCTTTACCACTTTTTATGACCTAGCCTCAGAATTAACATGTCATTATTTCTGCCATTGTCACAAACTTGACATTCAACAGAGGGATCATGGACCCTACCACTCAATGGGAGGAACGTCAATGTCACATTGTAGAAGAGAATGTAAGATAGGAGATATCGTTGAGGACGTTTTTGGAAAACTCAATCTACTACAGACTACTCCCAGATTCTAGTGCATCCCACAAGCCCACACTGCTGTCTAAATCTTGGTTGGTTTCTCCTCATCTCCATCTTTAGCAGGCCAACTGTCCATCTGCCCATATTTAGACCAGGCACCCACTCTCAAGTAGGAAGCGGCTGGGGCTTTCTATATATTTGACTGCTTCATTTCTCTTTGAAAATCAGTTCATCTAGGTTTTCTTTTATTCATCACTCCTTGCTGACTTTACAGAAAAATATGACTTTAATTTTGTTGGAGTTTTTCTTGTTGTTACCATGTGTCCTTCATGTTCTATGTATTGACTGCAAGCAGAAATCTCCCCATTAATTGTTTAATTTCAATATCTTTATTTTTCATAGCTATTGGTTCTGTTTTATTTTAATTAACAATTCTTTTGTGTTTCCTTGCATTATTTTTTATGACATTAACTATTGTAAACATTCTTATTTTATAGTGTCCATAGGATTGCTTTGCTATGTCTATTCTACAAAATTTATGGGCTTTTTCCCCCCTGCTATTCCCTAATGTCTGCCAATACGCAGAGACAGCATTTTGTTTGTAATATGTGATTGCAAGCTAATTTTCAGTGTGGCTTTATATCTATGGGAATCCTGTGCAACCTAGATGGAACATATGTCCTCCCAGAGGGACTTTATTTTGCTTTCCAAGAAATCTCAAGGACATCACTGCTCCCAAACCACCTTTTACGTTAATTTTTTGGCCTGGAGTTCTAAGACTCTGAGGTTAATATAAATTCTATCTCCTTAACTAGAAAGAAGACAGGCCTTTTTTCCCAACCCTGATCGCATCAATATTAACAAACTTCTTTTTTATCTCCCAGGGGACTGTGTAGCTTCCCCTCACCCCCGACCTCCACCCCTAATCATTTCCTTAAGGCTGAGTGAAATCTTCTAAGGGTTCTGGCTTTATACAGGTTCTCAGTCTCAACTCCTCCCCTTGTGTGGGTTTAAGGCTTTGTCTCTTATCCCAAGGTGGATGTGAAAATTTGTGCCAGTTATTAATTACCCAACCTTCTTTGCCCTGACTTTTGATTCTAGAACCCCCCCCCCTGCAGACAACCATTCTCTTTTACTGGCTGGTTCTATGTTAGGATCCTCCAGTAGAGGGTGCTGCAGGGACATTGTAAGGGTGGAAGAAGTGACATTCTTTTTCCACTGTTCTGTTGATACAGTGGCAAGTGGATCAGCAGGAAGGAGTCCTGGCAGTGTTTTGGCGGCATGTTTCTATGGCATCCATATATCTCAGAAACTTGAATGTCTACCTTATAGGGCCTTCCTCTAAATTTTAAAATTCCTTCCTTGTTCACTTTTCCTCAGTTCCAGGGGTGGCAGATGCTCCCTGCCATGACTACATCTGTTTGACCTTAGAGTTTCCTCCTAGCATTAACCATCACTGACCTACTTCATGATTCCTTATGTTAAATTTTCCCTGTTCAAATTACTCATGTGTTTTCTGACTAAGCAAGAGATATGAAACAAACTCTGCCCAGTGGAAGGACTGTATGATAATCATATAACTGTTTCTATTTATCCCTCTCTTTGTGAAATGTGAATGTTGGATAAGCAAAGAAGGAAGCAAATCACTTAGCGTGCATTGTGCTCAGTGATACTGACCAATCGATGAAGCTTATCACAAACCCAAAAGCCAGAAAAAAATGGGTTGCTGCTGATTGAGCCAAGAGTTAAGTAATTTTTCCTTGTATCATTAAGCACACCTTTGTGTGCCTTTTTTCTTGGAAAATCATTCAAATAGTCCCTTAACTATTTAGTTATGCAAAAGTAAAGAAAAAGAACATCATAAGAAATAAAGACATTTGAGAGTAGTGATTTTAAAGAGCTAAATATTCTATATGGTAATATAAAAAGTTATTTACATTATAGGAAGCATTAGTTCTTTTTTTTTGGAAACACGTTTGTTTTTTAAGGAAGAATTTAAGTTGTGAGGTGCCTACAAAGTGTTATTTATTCTTGTGAAAATGTGCTCTTGTATAAGCCATTATTGGGTGCTAAGAGTACCTGAAACTAGACTTAGTGCACCTAAATTCTTGCTCATAATAGACGTAAATACATACAAAAGAATTAGGCAGTGCTGGGGGCTGTGTCAATTTAAACCTGGTCTATTGATTTTTCACATGGTATTATTTATTTAAGATTGAACAAATAAGAATTTTATAACAATAATGATACTAGATTGTCATATTAAGATGAAATGATTCTATTTGGGTTCCCAGGACAAGACAATGCTAATTGGCAAGGAACAAGGTTTTCCCTTAAATCAGTGGATATTCTCACTTTTAATGATCTAGGAAAGTGGCAGATCATGGGACAGACGATGCCTGTGAGTTACGAAACTTTTTTCTTCTGTCTAGGCCACATTTTCTCGGAAGTCTAGCTTCAAGGAGTGGTGTGGAGTGTGCCTGGGGGCATGTTTAAGAGGTTGAATTTTGAAACCACTAGCCTTTTTCACAGGATGCCAGGGATGTAGTTACAAAGGAAAGTATAGTTTGTTGATGAGAATCTCCTTCAGTCTGTGGATAATGATAACAGCTAACATTTATATGTAAAGTATTATAGATAATTATCATATACTATAGTGTGTGTATATATATATTATGGGAATAATAGTATAATTATATTATACTAAGCACTTAATAGGTGCTTAATCATTTTTCCTGACAACAAAGGGAAATTTTATTATCCCATTATCTCCGTTTTATAGTGGTCATACCTAGTACCCTATGTAAGTTTTGGTAACCTAAACTATGACCCAATGAATTAAAAAGATGAGTTTATGTTCATGTTTGGACCAGTGTGGTAATGGGAAGCACAGAATTCTTCCCTGAGCAGGGAGCACAACCTCTAGAATGAACATAGTAACAACTGATATCAAAATGATAAAAGTAAATAGGCCAGGCGTGGTGGCTCATGCCTATAATCCTAGCAGTCTGGGAGGCTGAGGTGGGAGGACTGTTTGAGTTCAGGAGTTCAAGACCAGCCTGATTAAGAGCAAGACCCCGTCTCTACCAAAAAATTGAAAAAAATTAGCCAGGTGCAGTGATGTATGTCTGTAGTCCCAGCTACTAGGGAAGCTGAGGCAGGAGGATCACCTGAGCTCAGGAGTTTGAGGTTGCAGTGAGCTGTGCTGATGCCACTGTACTCTAGCAGGGTGACAGAATGAGACTCTGTCTCAAAAAAAGAAAGAAAAAAGTAATAAATAGCCAATAGAGAAGAAATTCTGAGCAAAGAGAAGAGATTCAGATTTGGAACCACATAATCCAGAAGACCTCCAACTGGAGGTACACATTGAATCCTGACTGACTCCAGAGCATTTATGAGAAAAACTCTCCCTTCAACTTCAGAATAAAATACTAGAGAGAAAGGAATTTTGAAAGGGATGGAGAAGGAGAGAGGTTCTGCTACCTGGAAGGTGGGCAGGTGGGGTGACATTAAGTGGTCATCACTGTAGAAAATCTAGTGTGTGTGTCTCTTAGTGGTAAATTGAATATTCTGCCTGGCCAATTGTCGCATAAATGAACTTTCTATAGGTGATGAATTAAACACATAAATCTTACCAGAATATATCTGACTGTGGTCTTTACTGATTTTATACCCATGCCCAAACATAAGAGTTGGGTAAGCAGTACTGTACCATGGCAGGAGCACAAGCCTTATTGTCAGGAGGCCTGACTTTTCTTCATGTTAATTCTTTTAATTCATTGTATGACATTGGGAAAACCATTTAATTCCTCTGATAGTACTCTTTCTCGTCTGCAAAACAAAGGAGCTCATATACCTCACGAATATCCCTTCCAGTTATGGGGTTTCTTCCTGCTAATTTTGCTTAATAGCAGATCATGACTTAATATAACTGAATGATCAAAAAGTTTAAAGCTACATTAAATGAAGATAAGATTCTTGATGTCAAATTTGGTGAAAAAGTGCATGATGATACATTTCAGTAACCTCTTAGATTATCTTGGTAATTTATCTACTACATTTCTATCCTGATTTTCTCATACATTATTCAGCCAGCATTTTCCACATTAAAGTTTTTCCCAAAATATTTAATGGCTACACAAGGTTACAAGAATATACCAGCAAATTTAACCAGCCTTCAATTCTTGAGCATTTAGTTTGTTTCTGACTCTTGATAAATATTTCCAAATGATTTTTCAGAATGAGTTTCACTATCTGCAGCAGTTTAGGAGAGTACCATTTCACTGTACTCTTGCAAATACTGAACATTTCATTGTAAATCTTTGTTAACTTGACAAGTGAACAATGACTTCTCATTGCATTTTAACTTGCATTATTTTGCTTAGTGAATTTGATTTTTTTAAATTATTTTTTAAGTGAGATTTACTTTTTTTTTTTTT
>VBSM01002912.1:4111283-4140678 GCA_008086735.1 Cheirogaleus medius
CGCCTCAGCCTCCCAGAGTGTTAGGATTACAGGCGTGAGCCACCGCGCCCAGCCAAGATTTACTTTTAATAAAGGTTTATAAGAATACCCTATCAAGTCTATAGCTATATTTTTTAATCAAACTTATTTTGAGATAATTGTGGTGTCACATGCAGTAAAAAATAACATAGAAAGATCACCACATACACCCTTAACCTAGTTTCCCCCTATGGTAACATCTTGCAAGGCTATAGTGCAATATGACAACCAGAATATTGACATTAATATAGCTAAGATGCAGGATTTCCAGCACAAGGATCCATTCCCCATACCCCAACCGCTGGCAACCACTTATTCTGTTGTCCATTTCTATAATTTTTTCATTTCTAGAATGTTATATAAATAGAATTATACAACATGTAAGCTTTTGAGATTGGTTTTTTCATTCAGCATAATTTCCTGCAGATTCATTCAAGGTGCGTTCATTAATAG
This sequence comes from Cheirogaleus medius, assembly GCA_008086735.1. Classification (NCBI taxonomy): domain Eukaryota; kingdom Metazoa; phylum Chordata; class Mammalia; order Primates; family Cheirogaleidae; genus Cheirogaleus; species Cheirogaleus medius. Next base: position 4,111,755 of record VBSM01002912.1, read on the forward strand.
TGTGTTCTTTTTTGTTGCTGAATGGTATTCCGTAAGATGAATGTACCAGTTTCTTTAAACATCTACAGTTGAATTGTAAAGACTATTTCACTAATATATTTGCCTAATTTCACAGGTTGGAAGGGGAAAGAAAAATGCAGTCACTATTCAGGAAGTCATTCAGTCATTTCCCCAACATTCAATGAGAGCACACCACTGGGCCAAATATTATCCTATGCTCTTGACTATAAAAACAACTAAGATCCAAATAAAATCAAAATTAGTTAAGAAGCATTGCTAGGATTGAAATCCACATAGGTCTGGATTTCAAGGAGCAAGAAAACGAGTAGTTCAAAGGACATTTTATCATTAATAACAATTTTCTAAACTATAACAATTTCACTAGGTTTAATTAAAACAGGCTATTGACGTGTCTCGTTAGTCCCCAAGAGCATCCTCATATCCACTGGACTCGGCGTCCACTAAACCATGCCTTATGTCCGATTTTAAGGCCAACTGCAGACAAAAACTGAGTTTTAAAGTAGCACTTGAGGGCGGGGCTGCAGACAGCTTTCTCTTCTCATCTACAACAAACAGTTCTGGGCCGCATGCTTGGATTAGGAAGGCTGACATTCCTGGAAAAACCCCAGCTTTCTTGCCCATTTCTTCTGGACCCCAACTTCCCGCCCTAAATTAGTTGAAAATGTGATTTTAATAAAAGAAAAGTAGGCCAGTAGTGCACCATTAATAAGTTTCCCTACAATGTTGACAGTATTAAGATTGAAACACAAACCAGAGATTGGAAAAAAAAAAAAATTCTTGGTGCGTTCAAAGTAACTTCAATCAGCTACCCTGACTCTTACGGTGCAATGTTAACAAAAACTAGCAAGCACCCGCCGCAAAGAGAAATGCCCCTTCACACTCCATGACCTCCTGGGGCTCTAGGTAGGTCGCTCGCAAGACTTTGGTACAAAGTTCGAAGCTTAAGCCTTAACTTTGCGAAACCCGGCGCGCTCGGGACTAAAGAGGCTGGAAACCGCAAGGAGAGGAGGAAATTTTCTAGTCAGGTCAAGGTCCAACAAACAACACCCACACCCAGGAACCGAGAGAGCTAGCTCCGCGGTGGAAGCTGCGGAAGCAAGCGCTGGTGGAAGTGACGTAAGGATCGGTCTCCGGAAGAGGCGGGGCCTCCGGGAAAGCGCGGCCAATTGGGGCCCGGGAGAGGCCGGGGGTGTGGCGGCGGCGGCGGCGAGGCTCGGGCCCGGGCGCGCGGGAAGGCGGGGCCGCGGCTTACGGCTCGCGGGGACTGGCCTCCTCTACCGCTGGAGGCGGTCACTCGTGCTGGCCCGGGAGCTGAGGCGACAGGGGCCATGCGGACAGCGAGGGCGTCCAGTGCCCGCAGCCCTGCGCTCCTCCCTCGCGCGGCGGCGGCGCGGCTCCCGCCGGAGTAACCGCCGCCTTTGTTCCGGGCGCCTCATCCCTCAAATCCCCTCAGACCCTCCCGCCGCCGCCGCCGCCGCGCTCCGGCCGGCCCGCCCTCGGTGCCCGAACCCCGCTTCGGCTCGTGCCGCGCGGATGCGGCTGCCGGGCCTGGGTGTGGGCTTTAAGCGGGAGGAGGCAGAGCGGCAGCGCCTGGGCGGCATGCGATGGGGAACTGCTGCTGGACGCAGTGCTTCGGACTGCTCCGCAAGGAAGCGGGGCGGCTGCAGCGCGTAGGCGGCGGCGGCGGCGGGTAAGACCGCGGGGGAGGGGCCCGGCCCCGGGTGGCTCCTCCTGTCCGGCTTGGGACTGGGGATGGGGGCCGAGAGCCCCGCTCCACGCCACGCTTAACAGACGGCGAGCGGGTGGTCAGGGCGGGGGGCCGGGTCTCACGGCCTCCTCCGGAAAGAGGTAGAGGAGGGGGCGGGGTGTCGCTCCTGTCACCCCAAGCAGGACTCCTGCCGGGCGCCCTGTCATGCGGGGAAGGAGTCACGGGAGACGTCATCTCGGGAAAGTAAGGGGCCCCCTCGCGCTCGTGGGCAGCAGTCGGGCTCCACAGCAACCTGGACACACCCTGCGTGGAGCTCGGGTCTAATGCTAAAGCCGGCGTCTCTGTATCTGACCCTTTCTTTAATCCTGACGGAGCAGGTGAGGATCTGGCTCGAAAGTTGATGCCTCGGATGGATTTTATGTAGAAGTCCTTTATTTGGGTGCTGGAGTGAAATAAGGTTCCAGACACTGATGAACCTCTTTGAGGGGTTACAAAGACTTGCCAAATGGCTGAGTTTCCAGAGAGCATTCAGATTCTTGGTGCTTGATAACGAGAGAGGCAGTGTGTAGTTTTTTTTTCCTATTCATTTTTTGAAATTTCAAGAGGAATGCCATGCCTTGATTGCTCCCCACACACTGTATGTAACACGAGGTAAATCGCAGTCCTGAACTCCGCTTCTCTTGAGTAAAACTGGGATGTGCTTAGGTTTTTCTATGCACACCATACACAGAATAGTGGAATTTCAAAATTCCATTTTTGTGGTTTTTTATTTCATGGGATATTGAAAAAGTTAGAATAGATTCCTGAGTCAAGCCAGTTTGTGTAAGGAATGAGAGAGTATGTTCACTTTCTGAAACAAATTCCTAAAGTTTCAGGATTTGTCCCATTTAATCAGCATTATTAGGTAATAAGGTGTCCAGCATAAACAACTAAAACCAAATGATCTATATTTTGAATTCTTTGGTAATGGAGATCTTAAAATATGATTTTCTCATTCATTCGTTGGGCACTGTGTCTCACCTCTTTGATACAAAGTAGCTAAAGTTTTACACTAAGTCTTCTTAGAATGGAAGAATAAGGATTTTCAGATTTTGTGCTTAGTTTGATATTTTGATTTCCCTGATTTATGGGCTCTTATTGTTCAGGGGGACATGGCAGCTGTTTTATCTTGTCAGCCAGAATCATCTAATATAGGTACTTCTAATTTTTGTGTGTTAATGCAACTATAAAGTCAAGCTGCTTAAGTAGACTTGCCTAATCTGACACACAATCTTTGGCTTTATCATAATTTATAGTTGTGTTGGATTAAATTCTAACACAACTTGTGTTAAATTCTAACTTTTAAAAAAGTTTCTTACATTCTAAATGGTTAAGAAAAAAACTATAGTTGGCATTATATGTTATCTGTGGCATTTTTGGCTTTTTTTATGTAATTTTACAAACTAATTATGTTTTCCTTAGAGTATAGTATTAAAATTGTAGATTCTACTCCCTGAGCACATGAGCTTGGCAGCATAGGGAAGTAGCAGGAGGAAATCAGTGAATCACTGTGAGTGTTAATTGTCTGTAGATATGCCATAAAAACATAATATAGGTTGAGTATCTCCTATCTGAAATGCTTGAGGACCAAAAGCATTTTGGATTTTGAATTTTTTCAGATTTTGGAATATTTGCATTATCTGAAAATCCAAAATTCTCCGATTAGCATTTCCTTTGAGCATGATGTTGGCACTCAAAAAAAGAATTTTGGAGCATTTTGGATTTGGGATTTTTCTGATTAAGTATACTTAATCTGTAGTTGGATCTATACTCTGTAGGCAAAACTCCTTGAACAAGTCCTGTTGAGACAAGGAGAGTCTGTGAATTGTGGACACTGTCGTCTTAACCCATGTAATAGTGATATTGATCCTGTTACTTTTAATCCATAAACATAGGCTTTGACAGTTCCATTACTTGAATCTTCTGATTAACTTATTGTTTAACATAGATTTTGATATTGTGTTAGCAGCTTCCGGTAAGCATGTAGAGACAGATAGATAAAGTTATTTACATAATAAAGTTAAACTTTGCCTCTCAGTTAGTTATTTTTTTTTCCATCACCTGTTACCTTTGATTTTCTTTCAAGCATAGGTCTCCATAGTTAACTAGTAAACTAGTAGTTCTTCTAAGGGTGAAAAAGTTTAGGAGTAATCACAAAAACTTGATTTGGTCTTGTATGTCACTGCAGTAACCACAGTAAGAAGAAGGCATCCTTGGCTTTTTAAGCCTTATTTAAGCTGGACTTAACAGGAATGCTTTATGATCTAAGGCCTGGTTTCTCTTAGCCTTGCAGATTTCCCAGGGGTATCTCGAAATCAGATCACTCACTTTACACTATTCAATCTTAAAACCAGAATTACCAATTTTTTAAATTTATATAATACTAGGTAACTCTAGTATTTTATATTCTAGAATCTCTGTTTGACCAGTCAAGATATAAATATCAGTATTGAGGTATGTTATTTGGTGATTAAAGCAGAGTAGATTAAATATCTTTACGGAAGAAAATTTAAACATCTTAATGAGTCATACTTCTTCACTAAGGAGTTTTGCCTACCAGCACATTCTACAGGGCATCATCTACTGGTCAGTTCTCCTGTTTATCTGGGTGAGTCTTTCCTGTAGAGTTTTATCATGTACCTTTCTTAGGTTTTTTTTCCCCTCATACCGAACACCCAATTAAGTTTCGTTGTGTTGTATTTTAATTCCCATCTTGATATTACTGTATAATTCCACACAGTGGTTCCAGTTAAGATGTACTACAGTTTTTATATAAAGGTATGATCCTGTTTTATATCCTTTTTGATATTTAACATTTATTGGCCTTTTGCCTCCAGCAGCAAAGTACCTTTCAGGCAATAGTTTACAATGATTTGCTTTTCCTTTCCTAGTAAAAGTGATTTTAATAATAGCTGCCAACATTCAGTTACTTCCTATGTGCCAGGGCTGTTCTAAGTACTTTACATTATCTTATTTATTCCTCCCCACAATCATATGAGGCAGATAAGTACCATTATATACATTATAGGTTGAAAACTGAAGCTTAGAAAGTTTAACTTGCCCACCATAGCAGAGCTGGGATTGCAGCCCAGGTCCCTCTAAATTCAGAGCTCTTATTCTTAACCACTAATAGCTCATGGCTCTTTATTATTATGTAGATAAACGTTTGGCTGCTGTCTCTTTCAGTGCATTATCTTGTACTTTGCCACGAGAAGATTTTAAGTATATGTCTCAACAACTTCACACTTTATTCTATGTAATAAGCTACTCTTCTTTTTTATTTATTTACTTTATATATATTTTTTTTTTCTAGTAACCCCCAAATGGACACATAGCTATTCTCTTTTTCTTGAAGCTATGCACTTGACCTCTGCAGCATCATTTTTGTTTTCATTTCCTGTTTCTCTCTTGGCTGTTCTTAAATCTATTATGATTTCAACACCACCACTTCCAAATTTCAAACTTATTTTCGGTTGTCTACTGAAGACATACTCTTGGATATTATTCAATTTAATCTCTATGTATTCTATTCACTCTCTTCTTATACATACTGAACCTATTTCCTTCTTCTGTACTTCTGACTTAAATATTACCTTTCAAATTGCCTAGTCAGCAGCTTCCAGACTACTCTCCCTCCTGGATCTTTGATGCTTCAGCCCATCTTCCCTTCCTGTCATGAGTTATGCTTTCTAAAACCCATACTGGATCTTAACATTCCCTTTCTTAACAACTTCCATCTGTTTCCTATTTCCTATAGCTAAATTTCAACATCTTTTTTTTTTCTTTGACATCATGTTGAATTACGTGGCATTCAAATGTGCAACATAATGTCCATTTATATACTCAGTATTACATGCAATTCTATATTTGGGTATCTATAATATCGCTCTTTTTTCTGTCATTCAGAAAAATCATGTCAGAATACAAATGAGTGAGAAAAACATTAAAAGATTAATATTGAAGCTATTCGAATTTCAAAAAACTCCTTCATAGATATTAGTATGTTAACTTTTTTCGTAAATTATTACCCTCCAATAGATAGTATTAGGTTTTTCTTAGTCCATTTGAGTTGCTATAAAGAAATACCTGAGGCTGGATAATTTATAAAGAAAAGTATTTTATTTGGCTCATGTATACTAATGAGCTCAGTCTTCTCAGTTTGAGCTCTGAAATAATTGTCTCCTTTCCTCTCCCCAGTTGTTCTGCTTCCCCTTCGCTTGTATTCTCGTCTTTACCTAGGAGCAAGTAGGGAAGGATTGCTAAGAGCCTCATTCCTCATTCTAGAATAAAACTGTGAGGTAGAAAATATAAAACTTCAGGGCAGTTTATTATTTGCTACACACGTCTGGGGGTTCTATGCAGGCACCAACAATGTTCGAATACATAAAAAGTAGACATCATAATTCATAAATATGTAAATGTATTAAAATATTTCTTAACTTATTTCAGATAAATCACAGGATAAAGCTCCTCTGATAAAAATGTTGCCCCTGAGTTTGCCAAATTGAATGTTTACATTAATCTATCAATATAATCTTAGCTTTTACAGTTGCAGGAATCAGTACATACCCTTTGTGAACAAGGTTTCAGTCTGATCCATTTTAAAAGGAAAGCTTGGATTTTTTTTTCTAATCTTATGCTTTTTTATTTATCATCCATTTTAATTGTTTATTGCTATTCTTAATTTGCTCATTTGTCATTATATCACTTAGACTTCTGTTTGTTTATTAGTTAGGACTTTGGTTGTGGGGACAAAAGCCCAGGTCAAACTATCTTAGGCGAAGGTAGAATTTATTATAGGGATATTAGATTTCTCAAGTAATAACCAAACTGTGAGCAGGGCAGAGATGCAGCTGGTCCTTAGGGGTGACTTCAATGCTGTCAGAGCACTTTTTCAGTTGATTTCATCCCTCTCATTGCAGATTGTCAGGAAGCTCTCTAGAGCTCCCAGGAGTATATTGTCTCTCCCTGCTCAGTTCCCATATAACCTAGAACCAATCAAATGAGGTCTTGGGGATTGACTGTGGTATAGCTTGGTCAGGGGGTCAGAGTTATGTAAGAACTTAATTGTCCTCATTGTAGCTGGGTATGGATAGAGGGGACAGAAAAGGGAGACATTGACAACAGATAACCCTATTGGCTTCTATTAAAGTGAGCTTGTAATATCTGTGTATCATTGAAAGAGAATACAGTGTTCTGCAATCTAATGTAAGTGCAGTGCCACTGTTACTTCCCTTGGTTTGGACAGTGTTCACTTAGTTTTAGGCTTTGCTATAGTAATGAAATCATACTGATGGCTTATATTAAGATACTTAGTATTACTGAACTTTATTTCATTATTCAATTATACTACTCAATATACCTGGAAGAAGAAATAGATTAATTAAAGACAGAGTCTTCATTCAGGGAAGAGAATGATGATTGCTAGGAAAGAACCATATAGCACTTATGTAGTAGTAGTTCTAATGCCAGAACACAGTGCTACTGAAAGGTTCAGCTCATTTCTGTTTTTGTTTGAGAGATGAGGAAGAGAGGAGAGTAGAAGCATTAGGTAGTTAGAGAATTAAGGATATTGTGTTTATGTTGACTATAAGAGATGAGATGAGATCTGCGGGATGCCAATACCAAGTTCTTTGCTTTTTACCAATGATCTCTTAATGGACAGTAACACAACTTTGCATCTATCAGCAGATACAGATTGTAGCATAAAAAATAGTACCTATAATTTCACTGCTATTTTTATTCTTCAGTCATGATAATATGGCTTTCTCTTTCACTAAATCAATCCCCTCCATACACACATGTACACATAATACCATTGTGACCTGTCCTAACCCAGGGATTCTTTCCATTTCTTTTTTTTTTTAATTTTTAATATGGGTATATAATGGTTATATATATTTACAGAGTACATGTGATATTTTGATACAGGTAAACAGTATGTAATAATCATATCAGTAATTGGGGCATCCATCACCTCAAGCATTTATCATTTCTTTGTGTTAGGAACATTCCAATTCTACTCTTGTAGTTATTTTAAAGTATACCATAACTTATTGTTGACTGCAGTCACTTTGTTGTGCTATCACATATTGTTCATTCTAACTATGTTTTTGTACCCATTAACCATCCCTGCTTTATCCCACTTTCTGTCCAAGAATTCTAACATGTTAGGAACCCCTAATTTGAATTTGGATCCCTGTGGGTGAGACATGGGGCGGGTGGAGTTCTCTGCCATCACTCTTGGCAGCTGTGACAGGAACCACATTGTGGGTGAAAGTCTTATAATCTGCTGACACTTCCAGTTGTAAAGCAGTTTGAGTGGCTCTATCCTATATCAACTTTGATACTTTAGTAGTTAGAGTACAGAAATATCTTTGGAGCAAATATAATAAAGAAGATTGTTGCTTGACTACATGTAAGTTTCTCTAGTAGGAGCTGAAGAGAATGATTAAAATAAAAGTCAATAATTGGCCCTAGTTGGAAAAATTAATGTAATGGATTGTTTGGTTAACATGTATATGCATTGTTTTTCTTCTTTTATTTGTGAGGGCATGGGAACAGAATAAAAAGCCTTGTATAAAGATATATGATTCCACCATCCAAAGATAACTACTCTTAGCATATTGACATATATATCCTTTTAGATTTTTGATGTTTTATGTATGTTTAACAAAATTGGGAATATACTTTTATTATATATTATTTAACATATCAGAATTTTTAACAAGGTATTTTATTTTATATAATAAAAATAATGAGATAAATTTTAAAATGTATTCTGTTCTATATAGTAAATAAATTAATTTATAATTACTGGTTTAGTAACTAGTACCAGTAGAAGGAAATACTGATTGACTAAACAAATTCATAACAAAAGTTTAAAAATCTGGGAAGTTTTCTTAGGTAAACTTGGTTGTTCTTTTTTATAAATATAAGATACTATATATTAGAGAATTTAAAGTTGCTCTTAAGAAAATGTTTTTGTGCCACTATATTAATACCATTTTAGACTTGTGCTTCTGTTTTTCTTCCCAGATCCAAGTATTTTAGAACATGCTCAAGAGGTGAGCACTTAACTATAGAGGTAAGTAGTCATGAATTTGATTGGATTAAAAGTAGTTTCAGAAGGACAGAAGGGACTTTTTTTGTTGTTGTTAAGGGGCAAGGATCTGGACCCAAATTTAGTATAGACTGTATTTCAATATTGTTGGTGCAAGTCAAGAGAGAAAGAATTGCGGCAGTGGGAGGGAGGAGTAAATAGGGAGAAATTTACAGATGAAGGTCTTATTCTTCTAAAGATTTGGTTTTTGGTTTTATTTTTTTTCACCCTACACAAATCAGGCTGCAAGTATTCTTCTCTCAGTTATAGTGGCTCACTGTGACAGCAGTTATAAGGAAAGATAGTTGGCCTGCTCCAGCAGAGAGGTGTAGCAGAATCAAAGCAGCAAATTGATTTTAAGCAACTCCACAGCAGAATCACTGAGTCACTTTATCTTTGTATATAAAACATAATAATGGCTGCTGTCATTTATTCATTCTCTACTGTGAAGCAGCCACTCTGGTTCCATTATAGGTTAGGAATGTCATTTTACATAATTCTTATTGCAACTCTATTGTAAACAGGTGGTAGTCACCCTGTTATATAAATGAGTAATCAGAGGCTTAGACAGGTGGAGAAATTGGGCTATATTACAAAACCTCTAAGTCGTAGAACCTAAATTCTAGTCCAAAACTGCATGGCTCCAAAGCTTGAACACTACTTCACTGCCTTCTGTATTAATAAGGAAGCATGTAGAACAGGGATTACTTTTTTAAAAAATCACAACCAATAAAAAAAATAAAGATAATAATTTTGAACAGTTTTATCATCTCTTTAGAGAGATTCTTTAATTTTCTAAACCTTTAGAATTCATTGTTTTCTCTCAATTCTTTAAACAAAACAATATTAACGATAAAATACTTTTCTTTCTTTCAAGTGGTTATTTATCAAGTATTTATATTTAAAATGCAAATATTTTAATAATATAATTTAATACTAATGACTTTCATTAATTAGGTCATTGACATAATAGCATTAATTACATTATAGGAATTGTTAACATTCCTATCTCTAAAAAGACATTGTATATGAGGACAGTAACTACCATCTAGTAGATTTTCAGTAAATAATTATATGAATGACTAGATGAATAATTATAAACACTTAGAGAAATTTTTATTTGGTTATCTTTTTAGTCCCTGTTTCTTAAGTAATTTTCCTTCTGACATTAAATAATTTGTTTTGAACTGAAGTGGAAAATTCTGATAGTGTAGATTTAAAATACCTGTATGAAATATTCAATTCAGGTGAAGTTTTAGTTCTGATTTATGCAGAAAATTACTGTAATTCTCCTTTTTGATTTTCATTCTTGTAAAGTCATAAATATACTGTTGTATATTTGCTCACATTGTCCATTTTGTAGGATTGTTTAAAATATCAAATGAGATGATATGTAAAAAGGCACTTGACTTAAATATCTTATAAATATAAAGGTTTATTATTTTTAAGGTTAAAAAGTGACATAATTTCTTGTGAGATATGTACTTTAGTTAGATATTCCTCCTGACACTTACTTTTTTGTTCTTTCAGTTTGAGAATCTAGTAGAAAGTGATGAAGTAAGTATTTCCATAGTAGTATAAAACCTGTATTTGTTATGCTCATTAATCATCTCATTAGTTCTAATAATTATTTTTACAATATTTTAAAATTTTGTTTTAGAATTTTAATTTCTGGTTTTTATGTTTACTTTTTAGTCTTTTCTGTGTCTTTTTCTTCTTTTACTAATTTATGTTAGCAAATAATCCAGAACTTTTTACTATGCAACCTGTATAATACTATATACCCACACATGCAGGTTTTAAAGCATTATATGGAACTCGAACTTCAAAAAGTGATATTTCTAATCTCTTGCCATTAGGTGGGTAACATACCTCAACAATCCAGAATAGACTCTTTCTTTAATTATAATTTTCATGTATTTCTGAGGGTAGAATTTATGCATGTTTATTCTACAGTCAGTTTCTGACTTTAACCGTTATCTCTTCTGATAAAAGTACTACAAAACAGGATGACACTCAACTAAACTAAACACAAAATAGGACATGAGAAAAGAAAAAGATAATGGTTAAAGTCAGAAACTGACTGTAGAATAAACATGCATAAATTCCTTATCAGTTATCTTTTATGTTGATTTTCTATATTTCCTCTTGTATAAAACTCGGCCAATTTTAAGATGTATCCCAAATACAGCAATGTTAAAATATGAAAAAAAAATACATTTTAGAATCAGCAAAATGTAGTATACATGTCTATACTTGATCTTAGCCAAAAAGCCAAGAAGCAGTGTGGTGTCTACTTCTTACGCACTGGTATAGCTAGAAGAGCTTCGGTTTGTGTGCTAATTTCCACCTTCACTAATTGTATGAGTTTGTGCAAATTACTTAACCTCCCTGGAGCCTATTTTCTACAACTCTAAATTTAGTTAGACCAGAAGAACACTGCAAGTTCTGACCTTTTGTCATCTTTTGTTTCCTAAGGAAAGAAGAAAATGTATTAAACTTTTCCTTTAAAAATTTAAATTATTCTTTAGCCCAGCACTTCTCAGAATGTATTTGGAATATTGGTCTCAAATCATAAATTAGCATAAGGTTCTGAGAAGAACTATTGTTAAACAAAATTATTTAAACTTGTTCAACTCAGCATTTCCCAAATTAATATAGTTATAAATTCTTTTTTAAAATAATAATATATATTTATCATCTGGTAGAACACATTTTGGAAACTATTTTACCTTTTGTTTTCCCACTAAAATGTCACTGATTTTCATGGAACCTATTTCTTTCCCTTCTCAAAGCTCACTTTAATCTCCATGTCTTTTTCTTTTAAAGAATTTAAGCAAACACTGGACACATATTTTTAAAGCTTCTGACAAGTGCTAAATATAAGAGTTCTTCCAGCCTCCAGCATAGTTCATTCCAGCATCATACTGCTTTTCATAAGATCTTGTGATTCCATGTTTTCCTAAGATGCTTTTTATTTGGTTGGTTGGCTAAGGGATTTTTGTTGTTGTTTTTGCTAACCACTTTTTCCTCTCTCGTGTCATATTTTGTATTTAGTTTTGTTGAGTGTCATCCTGTTTTGTTGTACTATTTCCTAAACTAATTTGGACCATTTGGAATTTTATTCCTGCTGTTAACTTAGTCATATATTTTAACTGTCAGATATAAATAAAATAAATGTGTAAGAAATATGCATAAACTTGAATCAGTAATGAAAATAGTTACAGTTTGCTGTGGAGAACAAAACTATAGATAATTTATAATCCTGTGAAAGAAAGCAAAAAATTGATTTTTATTATTTGTTGTAATTATGCTCTATAAAGTCACCATAAATGCTAAATTAGTGAATATTGAAGCATTACTCCTACGGGAAATGTAGGGTTAGGTTCCTGTAAGCCAGTGGTCACAACATTTTCATCAACCAATCAGTATGTAATATAAACTTGTTTTTTGTGTGTTTCTGTTTAAGACATCTTATTTAATATATATTGTGTATTCATTAACTTCGAACTTACAAGCAACAGCACTGACTCATCCCTAAACAAAGCTTACTGACATATGTATTTTCTCCATAAAGGCAGTATCACAGCCTTTTTGCCCTTAGGAACACTACTAGACAGCACTTCGGTACTATACTTGGGGGTTATTTCAGACAGCAAAATCAGCAACAGAAAAGCACAAAACTGCAAACACGGCACTACACAGACTGTAAAATGGACACTTGTTTATAGTATGAAAACTGAAACAAGAAAGTAGAGGGCCTTCTTGTTCTGCTTCAGCTAGGAATGCACATTGTTAGGCAACTCAGATTTTTCACTGCTTTGTGCATGTCATCCAATGGCCAAGAAAGTTTACAAATATGTTTTAGTGAGTAGGCAAATTTGCAAATATGGAATCCAAGTAATGTAAGTGATGAGGACATAGAGAATATGTTGTCTAGTACCATCCTGACCCAGTTCATTTGGTATATAAGAAATAATTGTTAGAAAAAATTAAGAAATGTCCAGCAAATGGTTGTTACATAATTAAGCTAGATATTAAACTAAATTTCACCTTTGAAAAATAGTAAAATTTTAAAACGTTTTGTTTCAAACACTTTCAATAATGGAACTTATTTACTGTGATAAAAATAGGTAAGTAGAAAACTTTTTTTAAAGCTTTTTGTTTCAAACATTTTCAATAATGAAATTTATTTACTGTGATAAAAATAGGTAAGTAGAAAATTTTTTGGCTAAATAAAAATGTAATTGTCATTGAATTCAGCTAGTGAATTTTTTAATTGTTTAATTAATTTTTGTACAGGGGGAGAGCCCAGGAAGCAGTCATAGGTAAGGCTTTTAAAAAATAATAACTTTTATATGAACTGTAAGAAATTCTCTTAGAGTTCAGGCTCTATCGTTTACTGACTTTGAGACATTGAACAGTTTACATTTCAGAACCTTAGTTTTTTTCATTCTGAAAGATTGAGGCAAGTAATGCATATCTCAGCAGATTGTTTTGAACATTAAAGAATTTAATGTATATAAGTGCCTAGGTGCTTTCCTAGAACCTAATTGTCATGTGTTTTTTAGTTTTCTTAAAATCATTTACTATTGATAAATATCTTTTAAATTTTTTAACTTTTTTCCCCTTTTCCTTCCTTAAGACATTCTCAAACTAGATCTATTAAATCTTTTTACATCTTTCAATAGTAACTAAAACCTTGATACTATGATTATTTAAGCAGCTTTTTTATATTTTTTACATGCACTACTTGAAAAAGAAGCATCTATCTTTAAGTCAAAAAAGAGTTCTTAATTTCAAGAGAATATTGTCATAAACTGTATCGTATTTTCAATGTATGTTCCTTTTTTAGTGTGGCAAACATTTATTAAGAAACTGTCATGTGCCAACCACTGTGCTAGACACACCAGACATGGTGTCTGCATTAGAAGAAAGATCATCAGTATTAATAGCTGAGCTGGTGATCCTTAAAATTCTTGTAATTATCAAAAATGGGGGCCAGTCGTGGTGGCTCACACCTGTAATCCTAGCACTCTGGAAGGCTGAGGCAGGAGGATCACTTGAGGTCAGAAGTTCAAGACCAGCCTGAGCCAGAGGGAGACCCTGTCTCTACTAAAAATAGAAAAAAATAGCTGGGGGTGGTGGCACACACCTGTAGTCCCAGCTACTCGGGTGGCTGAGGCAGGAGGATTGCTTGAGCCCAGGAATTTGAGGTTACAGACTCTAACCCAGGCTACAGAGCAAGACCGTCTTTAAAAAAAAAAAAAAGGTAAAAAGATAAAAGAGAGATGCTAATTAATATAGCAATGTCCCAGAGAATTCTCTGGAGTAGGGCAGGGGAGTGGCCTCAGTGATGAATGTATCAAGAATGTAAGTATAATGGGTGAGCCCGGACAAGTTAAGAAACATTGCCTCTTTAGAGGATGGAGGGAAGAAAGTAGGGGATAGAATTAAGTTAGTGGGGGAATGGCAAGAAGTTGAAGAAATTCATGGTTGATGCTCCCCATTTCTTAAATTGGGGTGAAATTTTCTTTTAAGAGAAAAAAGTTTGAGTAACGAACTTGAGTATGTAAAGGTTTTGAAGTTGTTAGTGTAGTTATGTGAGAGGGAGTTGATTACATGTAAGTAAATGGACTATTGCTGGAGGCTGAGGGCCACATTGACCTTGGTTTTTCTCTAGCAGCCCACGGCAGAAAGGGCTAATTGTGGAAATGATCCACTGTCATAATATGAGTAAACTGAGTGAGTGTGGTGTAATGATAGGAGTGCGTGACGGTGGTTGTGTTGGTAAGAGAGTAGGTCAGCTCTGCCACGGTGTCCATGGTGGTCGTCAGTGGAGTGAGGCCAGGTAATGAGAGGGATAGATGGGCTGGGAGGAAAGGGAAGGACCAAGGGCCTGGGGAGACCAGAGTGATGGAGCAGGGTAAATATGAGGGTTAAGAATTCAGAATGGTGTGAGGGGTGAGGTCAGAGCCCAACGTACTGAAGTTTCTATTTCATGATAAGCATTTTGGGACACAGTTCATTGTATACACCCATAGGTTGGATATAAAGCAGAGCCAGAGTGAAGTTCAATTAAGTTCGCATTTCTTAAAAGGTGGTTGTAGTGCTAAAAACTAGTCTGATAATATAGCATCTTCTCAGTTTATATACTAGAATATAGCAAGTATTAGAATGTATACTCTTAACAATTGAAGTTGTATCAAATTGCTTAAATACTTTTTTTACACCAAATTTCAGAATTTCACTGGCTTTATGGGTGTTTTGTGTGGACTTAAACTCATCAGAAGTTTTCTTTTTTGGCTTTTTCTTTCTTTTGTCCCCCTCCTTTTTCCCCTAGGCCTCTTACTGAGGAAGAAATTATTGACCTAAGAGACAGGCATTATGATTCTATTGCTGAAAAACAGAAAGATCTTGATAAGAAGATTCAAAATGAGGTAAATAGTCTTTTATGTGGCTTAAATATATGTTATCATAAGGCTTCATTTATAGGGGAGAGTTGTCATTACATATATTACATTGGACATGTGACATTACAGTCATTGGATCTGTATTTAGATATACAGATGAAAATGATTTAAAAGTAAAATTATTCCAGCCTATTATAATTTCTTATAGTTTGGTTTAATTTTTCAGAAATCATATGCTGCCAAAAAATGAAGGTAGTACGTTCTTTTAAAAAAATAATTTCTTAATTCACAAGTAGGAACTCCGGCAAGAATATACACCTTTGTGTATAAAACCAACTTTTAAAAATATTACTGTTTCGGCCGGGCGCGGTGGCTCACGCCTGTAATCCTAGCACTCTGGGAGGCCGAGGCGGGTGGATAGCTCAAGGTCAGGAGTTCGAAACCAGCCTGACCAAGAGCGAGACCCCGTCTCTAAAAAAAAAAAAAAAATATTACTGTTTCACAATAAGTAGTTTTTTTAAAGCGTTTTTGTTTGTCTTTGGTTATTTGTTCTCAGTGAACCAAGTACTTGTAACAATCATAAGTGTTATAGTTATTTAATATATTTATAGAAATGGCCTATAATTATAGTTTTGCTATCACTAGACTAAATGGAATTAATCATATTCTATTATACATTTAAATGTGTGTTTAGTACCAATTAGTGATTTCGAAAACATTAACTTAAGCTACATAATAGATGCTAATATTAGTCTAAGGAAAAAAGACTGTTGAAATTTGACTTTTAAGTTAGCTTTGACATGCAGTAGATATCACTAAAGCAATTTGTATGTTGTTATGAATGGCAAGAACTTAAATTTGAAGGTAACTTTTTGAATAGTTTAATAGTAATAAAATTAAGGAGATATTAATTAGATGGAGAGACATGAATTTTGTGAAAGCTTAGTTCACTTTGATAGATGATGGTATGATTGGTTTTAGTTTTAAAGATCTTGCTCTGGACTTACAAGGACCAAAACCATAAAACTTGTCCAGGTGATAAGTGTTGGAATGATTGCTGAGAATGAAGTTCATCGTATAATACAGTCTAAAGAAACGGTTCTGTATTTATACAAATTTGTGACTCAATTTCTAAAGAATTCAATAATGTGTTTCATATCATTTGGGTTATTTTGTAAAAGGAGATATTGAAATGAACAATCACAAAAATTTCAATTCTGTTATGCTTTGTAGAGATCAATTATTTTTTAATAATTTATTTTTTATTTTATAAATAGAAACATTTTATGTTTAGAGCAGTTAGACAGGTTCTGATTTTTGTTAATCCTTATCGTTTTGTTCATATACAGTTAGCCTTACAAGAAGAGAAGTTAAGACTAGAAGAAGAAGCTTTATACGCTACACAGCGTGAAGCAGCCAGGGCAGCAAAGCAGCGAAAGCTCTTGGAGGTGAGGGGAAAAGACCCCGACATACATTAGGGTTGCTTTTCTCCTTATTTTCTCTGACAGATCTTAGGACTTTTTTCCCCTAAAATCAAGGGCTTCTTGTTTAATGACCGAATGTATTTATGCATATACTCTTAGGAATTTTAAAGGCAAATTAGTCAATCTTTAACAGCTAGAAATAATATGAAAGTACATGCTTGATACACAATGCAATTTAGCTTTAGATGAGGAGAAGCTAATTCCTGTTTATCCTAGAGATATATTTTAGTGCTACAAAATTAAGCATTCTTTTCGAAAAATAAATACACTCTTAGAGTGAAAACATTGCAAAACTAGCCTTTAAGTATAGTTTCCAAAGCATTTCATAGTGTTGTGTGAGGTGTTTTGTTTTGTTTTGTTTTGTTTTGTTTAAAAAAACTGCTTAAACTGCTAGGATTTCTTGTGCTTCCTAGAATTGGATAAGCTGTGTGATTTTGCCCTATAAGGATTTTGTTTATTTCTCATCTTTATCTTCTGTCCTTGGAAGATTGGGAGTTTGGGTCTTGACACATCTTTGGCATATTATCAGGGAGAGCAGCAGATTTACCATATCTTACCATGCTATATGATAACGTGGCAGTATCATGATGCCTCACAGCTATAAATTACAGACATTTATGGAGCCCTGGCTAAGTGTCAGGGACTACTCTAAGCAGTTTATGTTCTTTACCTCGTTTAATCCTCACAACAATTTTAGGAGATAGTGTTTTTAATCCCTGTTTTATAAATGAGGAAACTGAGAGGTAGACATGTTTTATAACTTGGTTGAGATCCTACAGCTAATAAGTGACAGAGCCAGAGTTCAAGCACAGCAGTGCTTAACCAGTATCCTACTTAGTATCTTCTTCCATATTTTGCCTATATGGATTCACTATTGTAGTGTTAACTGAAGTAGGACGAAGATCATGTCACATAACAAAACTTAGAGAAACTGAAAAATCACGTCTATCATATATTATGTGATTTCTGTGTGAACTGTGTCTTTTCTCTGTCTCTGTCTTCTCTCTCTCTCTTGCTCTCGATGTTTCAGAAGATTAATTAAATTATATAGGGAAGTGTCTTTTTTTTTTAGTCAGTTCTATTTTAACAGAAAAGTTTAAAAACTAATTTTTACTTTCTAAGCAATAAAAGTATTTTTCTAGTTATAATATCAGTACTCTTTTTACTGTAATAACTTGTTTACTGTCTGCCTTTTAAAGACAGAGTCTTCCATATGCAGCATCCATTTGGGTGATTTCCAGGATTCTCTGAGTTTTTTCTTCTCTGACTAAATATTTGAACGAGAACACATTACAGTCTATACAACATACACTCATACACAGACACCCACTAATTCATTTGATTTTCATAATAACCCTGAGTTTGCTAGGTCAGTAATATAGCCATCTGTAATTTACAGTTAAAGAAACAAAAGGTAAAGGCCATGCCAGGGATATAAAGCTAATAATTGTCGGATCCACAAGTCTGACAGTTCTTCTAAATCCTAGTCAATTGCTTTTATTATTTCTGAGTTAACTTAGCCAGGTATTATAAATCCTTTGTTTTGTTGCTACTTATTTCACCTAGAATAGAATTTCATGTATTGTTTTAACTATTCCTTTTCTCCTCATCATCCTTCCAGTTATTAGGAAGTTCTTAGGTGTACTAAGAATGTTAAGGACACCAATATATATCTGTTTAAAAAGTTAACTTTCTTTATAATACTCTTCATATTCTGACCATTTATGGACTATACACTGCTAAATTGAGAAAAATTCTACCCATAAATAAGAGAATATAGAATTGAATAGTGATGAATTTAAGGAAAAAGAGTTCAACCGAATAACTTTCAGATTTTTTTTTTTTTTAGAAACTAGAAAAAATGCTTTTTGGTATCGTATCAGTAGTTTTAAAAAATATAATTTAACAACAGAGTGATTTTGTATTACATTATGTTTCTAAAGCAAGAAAGGCAGAGAATTGTGCATCGATATCATCCTTCCAACAATGGAGAACATCAAAGGTAAATAGTGAAACACATTCTTCTTCTCTTTGTGGTAGAAAATTTTATTTCCACATGGAGCACAGTCACTTCAGGATGTTTTTATACATATTCATATTTATATTGTCCCTAAAAATTATTGCCTCTAAAAGACACTATCTTGGAGGAAGTGAGAGCATCTGTTTTAAGTTGAAAAGTGATCATCATGTATTTAAATTGTCTTTATTGCATTTTTAAGAGTGGTCACCTCTTCCATATAGAAAGTGATAGAATAGCTGAATTTTTTCAGGTGACTTGTTTACAGCTTAGTTGTTTGTATTTTCCTTAATTCCTCTCTTTCTTTATAACGTTTATATGTGAGCATTTTTTGGAAGAGATGTTTCAATGTCACATTTCCTAGAGTATCCCTACTCATTCAAAGAACCTTGATCATGCTTCATTATTGTAAATTGTAAAGTTGGATTTATGGCTAAGCTTTGGAGACTTGACTTCAGGATTACCCCAAATTAAGACCTATTTTCATTAGGTTATTCTAACTGTACAGCAATTACGAATTTGTGTGAGATAGGCCTTGAAACCAAAAAGCCATCTTTAACTTAAGCATTTGTTATGTTGCATCTGCTATGAATATATACAAAAATTATTTCATTTTTATTACAGTTCAGGACCAGAAGATGACTTTGAATCTTGTTTGAGAAATATAAAGTCACAGTATGAAGTCTTTCGAAGTAGTAGTAAGTCTTTTAAAGTGTTTTCTGTACATTTAAATTTTTTATGCCACAATAAACAGATGATTGCAGATTCTGACTCCGTCTCTATAGAAGAACTTTCTGCCCTTCAATCTGTGTTGCCCAGATAGATCAATTAACTAGTCATTAATTATACAACATCATCTTCCCTTTTTAAAAACAAGTTGGAGTAAAGAAAAATCTCAGGCTTTTTTTGTAGATCTATACAGGGAGTCAAGCACGCCTTCTGATCCCACCCTTCCCCCATCCCCCCCAAAAAAGTGAGAGGAAGAATAGAAAGGTGTACTTATATTTTCACTTATTATAAATTGATTTATAAGATTAAAATGTTTCCTCAAGTTTCAAAAGTCAAAACTCCTATGCTTCCCAGTAGTGGAAGCATAATAGTGGTGGTTCCTTTTGAAAATGTAGGCTGCTTTTCATTTTATCTTTTTTTTTTCTTTTTTTGGTTTTTGTCCCCCTTTATAATTGGCTGTTAAAAACATTACCTAGAGTCCATCATATTTGAAAAGTATATAATTCATTTAAATTTGCATGTTTGTTGTGCTTAGATGGTAAGAAGGAAGGAAGGAAGGAAGGAAGGAAGGAAGGAGGGAGGGAGGGAGGGAAAGGAAAGGAGAGGAGAGGAGAGGAGAGGAGAGGAGAGAGGGTGGGTGGGAAGGAAGAGAGAGGGAAGGAAGGAAGGAAGAAAGAGGGAAGGAAGGAAGAGAGGGAAGGAGGGAGGAAGAAAGGAAGGAAAAGAAAAGAAAGAAATCAAACCCTTATACAGAAACTTAACCAATGTCATGACTTTAAGAAATGTTTCTTATGAAGTTAAAAGGAATAGTAATATTTAGAGACAACTGTTGCAAAAAAAATGGCTGTTGTGGTAAAAGAGTACAGATAACAGCATTTAATTATATTTGGTGTATATTCTAGGACTCTCCTCAGATGCCACAGTTTTGACGCCAAATACAGAAAGCAGCTGTGATTTAATGACCAAAACTAAATCAACTAGTGGAAATGATGACAGCACATCCTTAGATCTCGAGTGGGAGGATGAAGAAGGTATTTTATAATTCACAATTTTACCTGAAAAGTTTAACTTAATCTGCATATATAAATTATCTATCTTGGTCTTTTACTTTATTTAATGGGAATAAGTGCAAGGCCTTGAAAAATTATATAAAATTTTTATTGCACTAGTGATTATCATTGTTGCTAAATTGTTTAGAAAGTTGCTTAATTTTTGTTTCTTGAAATTTAGAAAATATATGTTTGTTAAGGTTTTTATATTCCAGCCCATGATATTACTCGGTATGAAGGATTATTGCTCCCTTGTGGACAGTCTACAGCCAAAAGTTAGTTAACTTTTGGTTCATTATAAATTAGTGATTTAATTATTAGTACTTCTGGTAGAACAGAAGCTGTAACTCAGATATGAGTTTAAATTTTAGCTGGCATGTCTTTATACCTGTAGTACATTAGGTAGATTGCTTAGTTTGTTGATCATAAAAAGGGAATACTAAACCTGCTTTAAAAGATAATTTTTTGCTGTTATGTATTTAGGGTCTAAAAATGCCTGGCACATAATAGGAAATCCATAAATATTTAAACAAATGAATGGATGAATGTTGTGAGGATTAATTATACACACACACACACACACACATAATTTTAATGCAGCGTATAGCACACATTAAGTACTCAAAATTGTAGCTAAAATGTTGATTTCTAAAAAAAAAAAAAATGAATAATGCCCAAGTTTTTATTTTCACTTTAAGAAATAGGCAATCCAGAAAAGAAGACTCAGTTATAGAATATAGAGCTTTAAGAAAAATAATAAGCATTAAATATTTCATAGAATTTTGAGATAGAATGGACCTTAGATACCCTCTAGTCAAGCCATTTGGTTTATCAATAAAGAAACAGATACACAGGAGCTTGAATAACTTTATCAAAGATTGCATCAACTTTCCTAAGTCTTCCCAGCTAGACACCATTTTCTCAATCCTATACTTAACGTTACTGCATATTTGGATCCCAATCATGAGAGTTTAAGTTTATTGTAATTTTAGCATCTTGTTCAATTTCTAAAGCCTCTCAGATCTTTTAATCACTGTTTCTGTCATCCACATTGTCAGATTTAAAGATAACTTCCTAGGTCATTATTCAAGTTTTTAACAGACCTATTAAACTAGACTAGGTAGAGAACAGAGCCCACTGGAAATCTTCTAGGTTGATGTACCTAAATCCATAGAAACAAATCCACCAGATATAAATCCACAAAATTATATTAGCATCTAGCTCATATTTTTATCTTGTCAATAGAAATAACTTGCTTTACTAGGGTGAGTCTTTGTGATTATTCAGGAGTGACAGATGACGGTGGTACAGATTTAAATGTTCTTTTATTACAGTAGGATCTGATTCTTTATGGTCAGAAAACAAAATCGTTAAAATCGTTAAATGTATCTAGGGATGTTCTCTTATCCCTTTGCCAATCCTGGATTTTAATTCTGTTACCAGTGTTGATTCTGTACTTAAACATTCAAATTTCTTTTCTGTCCCCTCTCCCTTCCTTCTGCCAATAAAATAACATTGTTTTTTTCTTCCAAAATTTTTTACACTTTCACTTTGCCAACCAGTCTCATTCTGTTCAGAATTAGATGTCACAATTTCCCATAGAAATATCTCTACTTTGTTGTGATATAGAGTCAGAAATGGCATAAGACCATAGACTTTGGAGCCAGAACGGATTAAAATTCTTGCTCCACAACTTTGTAACTGTGTGACCTTGCACGAATCACTTAACCTTTCTGCACCAGTTTCCTCACCTACAGAATGAGGATAATGATAGTACTGTACTACATAGAGATGTTGAAGATTAAATTAGTTAATGTATGCAAAGAGCATACAACATTAATAGAAACCTAGTAAGTACTGGGAACGTGTGTGTTGTTATCATTACCATTAGAGTGATTTTCATTCTCTGGGAAATGAAATAATCATCTGGGTAGACATACCAATTTGGTCATCTAAGACTAATAGTAATTGAAATCCTTCATCCATTCTGTTTTATTTATGGCTCTTTAGAAATTTCATCTTATCAGATGATCAATGTTGCATCAAAACTGCCCTTTGATATATTAATATTTATTTTTATCTAAGGCATACTTCAAGATTAAACCCCAACAATTTCCCTTAAGAAGGCCTCCATGAGACTGGCTCTAAGTTAAGTCACAAATCAAGTCTGATAGTTAAATAAGGACTATAATGCTAACCTGGGAAGTTTCTTAATATAGCTTTTTATCTTCACTAAGATTTCTAAAAACTCTATTCAAATCATAGGAATGAATAGAATGCTTCCAATGAGAGAACGTTCCAAAACAGAGGAAGACATTCTCCGGGCAGCACTTAAGTACAGCAGCAAGAAGGCTGGAAGTAATCCTACATCAGCCTCTGATGATTCCAACGGGTTGGAGTGGGAGAATGATTTTGTTAGTGCCGAAATGGATGATAATGGCAATTCCGAGTATTCTGGATTTGTAAATCCTGTATTAGAACTGTCTGATTCTGGCATAAGGCAATTTGATGCAGATCAACAGACTCGATAGGGTAAAATAGTGTGACCCTGTTTATCAGTTATGACCAAATGTTAAAGACCAACTAGAATGTATAAATGGTTATGCTGAGCCTTTTTGCAAGGGGAAGGTAAGAAACCATGTTGTTAATGCTTATTTTATTAGAAAGGAGTAGGGATGATACGATAGATCTGAATTGCTTCAGAATTAAGTGCAATTTCATCATCTGCCTTCTGCTTTTCAAGACCAATTTAATGATCCTGTCATGTTATCAGTTAAATTTAAGTCTTTTCTTTATATCATTCCTGTTTACTATTGCAGATTTTCACTTTAAAAAAAAAATTTTAGTACTTTGAATGCTTTATTAAGCCTATTTCATTATCTATGAAAAATATTAAGACTTTTTTTGTTAATTCTCAGCAGATGTGAAGGGAGCATGAGGAAGGATTTTCAGAGTCAGATTTAGAATAGTTTTCCCTTTTTCCAGCATTATTTATTTCTATGGCTTCTTTGAATTTTATTATCTAACAGTAAACACAATTAATTTGAGTAGATGACTCTAAGAAGTGCTAAAGTGTTGGCTTCTTTTTACACTTATTACACATCCTAGTATGATAATGTTGATTCAGTCTGAACAAAGGATAATATAAAAATGAGGTTTCAGAATTTGGACATTTCAAGTTGATAATCATAAATAATATTTAAGAAAATATATATATTTAGGTTTTTCACTTCATCTTACATGCCACTATATTGACTAAGTTAATTGATATATAGTATTAAGTTTCTAGGTACTATTATTTTTTTAAAATTCTATATTTCCAATGAATGATCTTAGAAAGCTTTTACACAGAACATATTCTCTGCATGATTTAAAAAAGGAAAACCTAAAAAGGTAATACGGGTATTTCAAAGTAAATAAAATCCTTTCTGGTATGAAAGGCTCCATTGATTTTA
This sequence comes from Cheirogaleus medius, assembly GCA_008086735.1. Taxonomy (NCBI): domain Eukaryota; kingdom Metazoa; phylum Chordata; class Mammalia; order Primates; family Cheirogaleidae; genus Cheirogaleus; species Cheirogaleus medius. The sequence goes on from VBSM01002912.1 coordinate 4,135,772, forward strand.
TTAAGCTTTTCTTTGCCTTGTAGTACAAGGTACTTTAATGGGATGATACTTAGTATATCAATATATATAACTGCATTTTGTGATAGGCAATTAACTCTTTTCTCTAAAGTTTATGTATCAGTATAAAAGGCCAGGGATATAAAACACTCTCCCTAATTGCTTTCCTTGATTTTGCTGAGGACTGAATATGATTTTAGTAAGCAGACTGTTTTTCAGTTTTTCCTTTCTGTTTTTTTCTTTTCTTTTTCTTTCAACAATGACAGTGCATGTTTTCCAAAATATAGGAAGGTCCAGATATAAATAGTAACTAAGAGTTCTTGCTGTACTTAAAAAAATCATGTGGCCCTTTCAATATTTGAACTGCTAAGCAATGACATCTGTAGTTTTATCTCCTTTTTTATCTCGTAGAAATAAATATGACTTTAAATATGTAAATATAATACATTAGGTAATGCTATTATTTATGTGTCTTAAAATAATTTAAGTCGTAGCTATGTCAGTGGAAATATTTTAAAGGTATTCTATATTCACATTGCCTGTGTTAATGCTTTTTAAAGTTTGTATACATCAGATGTATATTTTTGGTTTGGCATAAGCTACTACTGTAATTTTTCTTGGCTTTTTGTTCCTAAAAAAATTTTTGAAGGAATGGTAATTTCTCAAGGATTGTGAATAAACACATTTTTACATTTAAAGGTAATAAAATTATTTATTACTGGTTTTACTCCATGAACATGCAAGTATTCTGATTCCTGACTTATAATTATTTTTTTAAGTCATTGCTATGCTCACCATAGGGAATAAGCAGGAAAACTAGACACAGGAACTGAAATAGTTGTTCAGGCTACTTTGTACGATAACAAATGTGTCACTGTACTGGAATAATCCCAGGATTGGGGAATGGACGTCATATACTACAGCCCACAAGTGACCAGTGTCTGAATCAAGAAAAGGTTTAAAACCTCTTTTGTAAGAGGCTGAAGAGTTTATAAAATATTTTAAACAGGTTGTTACAAAAATATGGACCCTTACTGCAGGAAATTTTATTTACCTGGAAAATTTTATAGGGAGCTGGTAATGCTAGAATTTAACTTAACTGAATGGTTACCATTATCTATTTAACATTCACTAACTACGTTTGTTAAAGTGAGTTGAATGAGAATCTTTTAAATAAAGACAACTTTTTCTGAAGATAAAATTTTAGAAATATTTAGGCATTTATTATAAATGTTCACATATATTTTCCTATGTAAAGTGGCCTAAGAACAGTTCTTTCCCTTCTTTAGAAAGAGTCTCAAAGAAAATGGTTAGTAAAATACATTTAGACTTTATTATAGAGTGTGGATGCTATTAAAAATGTTTCATGGTATTTTAAAATTGTATATAGTACATAAAAATCAAACATCAAATTTGGTAAGAAAATTCTAAATACAGTGGTTCTTTAAAATGTTTACATATTGGTTTTGGATGTTGAATATAGAGAAGGAGAACTGACATCTTAGGAATATACACTCTACAATGCTATGAAGAAAATCATAGAAAAGCAAGGTATTATTTCTCACATAAGTCTTCCCATACTCAAACCACAGTGACATACAGACACTAGTCCAGAACACATTCCAGGACTCTGGTCCTGCAAGTACCAACAGGATAGGAACACCGGTAACAACCTGCTTGGAGCCTTGAAATTGAAAACATGGCTGCTGTGAAATGATGTGACCAAACCAAGAGACGATTCCTTACAAAAACAAAACAAAATACAGGAGGAAAATCAAGCAGAAAGAAAAAATAATATAACCTTGGATTTCTTTCTTTTTTTTTTTTTTACATTAACTCTCACAGGTCTGTTACAGATCCAAGAAGGCAACAGGTGACTAAGTTGATGACTAATATAATTTACAGACTTTAAAATGGTAAAACTAAATTCCAATTTGACAGCGTAACAGATGACTATAATTTACTACACTAATAAACTCTTAATAAGTAGTGTCTATAAAGCGTCTACAGGGCTCTTCATCCTTCATGTTTCTCATCTGTGTTCATTAGTCATTTTCATCCATTTCTGTAGGAGAAGAGCTTTGGGTGGAACAGGATGAACAACTGCCATACTCAGGTATGGGATTGTGTGATGGCCAGTTGTTTTCTTGTAAGAGTGATATTGAAGAAAAAGTCAACTGAATCTCAAACAATTCCAGTGACTCTCCATCTTCCTTCTCCATCAGGAACTGATACTCTCCAAACCTGACCATGCACTTGTATGGCAGGTCTGTTTTATTTAGGTAGCCCAGTTCTCTATTGTCAACAATCAGGTTGGTCTTCTTACTCATATTTTTAATTTCAAAAGATAGAACTGAGCTGTCGAACTTTTTAAACAGCTGCAGAGAAAACTGAACTCGGGAAACCTGTTTGTCCTGAAAAGAATAAAGACAGATCTTAGAATTTCGGCCAAATTTCACCACTTCACTGGAAGGGAGTTTTTCTCGGCTCCCAAACGCTATTGATTGAAATATTCCACTTTCCAACTGCCCAGGATGGTAAACAGTCATCCGGAGACAAGTTACTGTCTCTTCTGTGTCAGCATCTTCAAAACTGGTCATGATGTACACAAGATCCACCTGCAATAATTAAACCACAAAATTAGTTCCTGCCTATACTCGAGGCATTGAGAGCTTTGATCCTAATATCCTGCTGAGCAACTTCTGATAGGTGATTTATTTAGACTTTAAAAAAATACATAGAATACTTGATATTAACTAGCAGATATATGAAATTGTATACCAAGAGCCCTATGAGAAGTGGTGTATTATCTTTTCCCATCTTTTATTTTTCATTCCTAGTTTTGATTATAAGACCATGCATACAATATGGACAATAACAAGGAATGATCATTGACAATAAAATTATTTGGGGAAAGCATAAAGAAACCTCAGTTCCTTTCTCATTTTAAATAGAGTAACTTGGGCCCAGAGAAAATGTAACAGCTGTGTTTTCAAAAGAAAATCAGGAAATAAAAAATCCTTTTGGTTTGAATACCCTTGGAGGATATATACATAAAGAAAATCTATATTTATTATAATTAGTTGTATTATGAATTGTGAAACCTGGTTAAAGAAATTTAATAGTTATAAACAAATAATTGCAACATTTATCCTTTATATCTTCACTTAGATTTCTAGTAGGTAAATGCTTAAGAATAGTAAGTGCTTTAAATGGTTATTTGTTATGGGGAGGGAAATACCCGAAGCACCAGGTCACTGTAAATATCAGTTCTTCCTACAGCCTGGGTCTATAAATGTTAGCATGGACCTAACACTCAGCAGTAATTGTGGCAGGTTGTTTGGGGAGCACCAAAGTTGAATAAATCATGGTCTCTGACCTCAAGGAACTTAGAAACCAATGGATTTGTTAAACCCCAAAGCCACAAGGTCCTTCTGCAAAGTGGCCTGAATCCCTGGCATTTCAGAGTGGTCAGCAGAACAACAGAAAAGACAGAAACTAACAAATAACTGAGATAATACATTTAAAATTGGTAGACTTATCCACCTAAACTGCTTTCTTATGGCTGAAAAAAAAATAAAAAGAAAATAAATAAAGTAAAAAAAAAAAAACAATAAAATTGGTAGACTTAAAAAAATCACTGGTGTGCTGGTGCTCAAAACGGCTTTTTGAAATCTGTTCGTCATAAGTTATCAAAGAAACTGAAGAAGAATGAGGTTATATAGTGATAACTGGTTATTTCTGGAGTGAGAAACTGAGGTCCACGGGTAGGAAGGAGAGTTATTTTTCACTGCACACTCGGTACCTTTGGGATTTTATACCATGTGCATTTGATATCCATTCAAACATGTAATAAACATTTTCTTTACAAAATCACAAACCGTCTCACTTTTATGGAATTGAGTGGAGGGGAGGATTAGCGAAGTATCATCAAAGTGGTAAACTGTGGTATCTGACATTAAAAAGTTGTAAAACACTGACCATGTCTGACAACCAGTAATATCTATATTAACAAAGGAAGTGTAATAGATAAAAAAATATATATAGAAATAAAAACAAGTGCGGCTACCAGGGGCTTTGTCCCTGAAAGCATGGCACAGAAGGCGTGGGTGCTGCATTCTTAAGAGTCCAGCTCCGTGTTAGACACCAGGAAGTATACACGGCCTGGGAGACCGAGAGCTAAGAAGAGAAGGGTTAGATCCAAAGGAAAACGCCTAAGTCCTCTCAGGGGAAGGAAGAGTGGATGTGTGTAGAGGTGCTACATGGAAACACCACTTCCACCTCCAACACACAGACACATGCACACACCCCAGCTGTAAGGTCCTGCAAAGCCAGTGCAGAGACATACCACCCTCGCCTTGCAGAAGGGTGTTTGGCCTTCAAATGCCATGAACCAAAATACATAGAGATATTTTTCCTAAAAGGAGCCAGGTGTCTGAGCAGTTTAACAGAAAGTTTGGTGCCCCTGGGTGGGTCATGCATGCCCACGAGATTTCTCATGCTCTGTTTTTTAAAACAAGATTGACCGCCAGTTAATAGTGGAGTTTGTGCTGGACAATGTATTAAGGAAGGTACCCCTCTAACACTTTTACTTTCATCCCCCCCCCACCTCCTCCTGGGTCCCCCCCACACACTGATAGTCTCAAGACAGAGTACGTCTCTGAGTGGTTTGCAAGTACGAAGTTTCTGTTTTTACCAACTGGCTTTTCTCCCTAGCGAACAGCAAACTCTGCGCTAACAGGAGAAGAGGAACTTGGAAGCAGAACAAGACCCAGTTAACCTCCTGCCTCACCCCTGTCAACAGTGTCACCCTGCAGGGTGGCTTCGAAGACATTTGTGAGCTCTGTTACTTAGAGAGTTGTTCAGCAGAATCAATACTTACTAAAGTCACATGTCTTGCAAAAAAAAAA
>VBSM01002912.1:4140778-4158576 GCA_008086735.1 Cheirogaleus medius
GGCCCTGAGGCGGGGGCCGGAGGGGAGTTGAACTCAGCTTCAGGTAACTCCGAGGGTACCAAGCAAGCCAGGTGCGTGGCATGCACGAGCTCATCTAACCCTCACAGACCGAGAGTAGATCCCCCTTCCCAATGAGTAAACTGAGGCCCACAGAGTGGTTAAGCATCGTGAGGCGCAAGAGCAGGCGCAGGATTTGAACCCGCTTCAGGCTGCCCTGCCCGTATCCCCCGCAGTCCAGGCGCTTCCTCCCCCGCCCCATGACTTCTCACGTCATGCCCAGGGTCTGGGGTTCCACGGAGTAGGTTCCACAGAAGGTTCCTGAGTAACCTTCTGCCTCAGGGAGAAGGTTCGGGATGAAATGCACGTGGCCAGAGCCTAAAGATGACAGGTGTCAAAAGGAGACGCGAGTGCGGACCTTGTATTAAGAAGAGAAAGGATTGAGACCCGAGGAAGGAGGACAAAACTTGGCTCAGGTCTCAGTGACTTACTTGTGCGTTTGGAAAACCCAGTGCTGGTCGTTGAAAATGAACGGGAAGCCACTTGTGTTCTGTCCTTGAGTTAGGAGAGCTGCTTGTTTGTAGGCCAGGTTCGCTGGCAATAAAATGACTCTGAGAGTTAGATATAACCGGGAACAGCAAGCATGAGGAAGGAAGGGTGCATCTAAAAGTGAGGTAGATTCCTGTAAGGGCTGCAATTTTGTTCATTAATCATCAACATTTACTATTTATTTTCGAGAAGAGAGACAGCCGGCGTATCTTCTTTCGGTTGAAGGACATTAGAGCAGGTAGAAGATAAGACCTGCAATTTGACTACGCCTATGAACTCGTACAATAAAATAATATTATCAGAACTGGAGTTTCCGATCTCTAATCTTTAAAATGAAATCAAATAAGATGTGAAAATGTTTTATAAACTGCAAAGGACTATGTAAGTAGGGGTTATTAATAACACTAATAGAGAAAATGCAACAATTGCTAAAATTCAAGGTGCTGGAGATTGTTCTATCTTTCTTTCTCTGTTTCACTTAAGATGACTGACTGACTTGGTTTTCTAAATGACCCAAAATGAGACTTTAAATACGCTCTTAATTCTATATTAGAATCTAATCTCAGTAACAGTTGTCTCCCTCTGACAACTGGTTAATGGACCTTAAAACTGAAAGTGGTTAGTGGAAAAGGAGGAACAACCAAGAGTGTGTACACTTGGCAATTTCTGTTCCTTACAGGTTTGAGGGGTCACTTGGTCATGGCTAGAATTGCCTGTCTATACTTATTTCCTTTCAAATAACTGAGGCATGGACAGTCACAATAATCTTGGCTTCTAAGACTTTTTTTTCCTTTTTTTTCCATGGCTATTAGGGAAGGGGAGTTGTCCTCACCTCACGTAGGGGCCGTGTCTTAAGCCCAAGACTTCTTGAAAACAGACAAAAGGCCCAGAAAACTTCTAAAAGCTTGGATAGGGCCAGAGCCAAAAAGGAATGTGCTTATTTCTTCCGTACTTCCAAATTTATTGAGCTTTCTGAACATCACCGGGGGACATTTTATAAAAGAAGCAATTTTAAATCATTCATATCTAAACTAGGCAAAGTAATTTGTAATATGTGCTTAATTACTGTTTCTGTTTGTGTAAAACCACAGTTATTTTCAATAAAGAAATTATTTTACAGTCTTAATACAGATTTTACTTGGTTTATTTCTATTCAAGGTCAAAGTCTAAACAAACATAGTAATGGCAGCTATCATAGAAAAACATTTATCATTCTTTTTTTATTTCAGCATATTATGGGGGTACAAATATTATGGTTATATATTAATAAAGAAAATGTCTTTACTGTTAAACACAGTAGGACTTTTAATTATGCAATGAAAGGTTACTAGACATAGGAATTTCTACAAATATTCTCATCTCAGGCTATGATTTATCTTAAAACAAGCAAATTACTAAAGTCTGAAAGTACTTTGGCCAAAGTAACATCAGATGAAGGAAATGTAATGCTTCCAGAGTGTGTGCTACCCATTACAAATCTGTTGATGAAAATCAGTTTTGAGGCCCTCTTATTTTCAGGTTTCCCTTTTGAAAAGGAACAAAGTTTCTTTCGGTTTCAATGTGATTGTGTCATTTTGGCAAATCCATCCTTTGGTCCTGAAGTGGCCTTAATATGTGAAACTTTCTCTAGCACTTAGAACTACTCATGTTTATTTCCTGTGACCATAGACTCTAAGTATTAAACTTTCTTAAAGATTGAGTTGTGCATTACAAAACAGGGTCTCACTCTGTCACCCGGGCTAGAGTGCAATGGCATCATCATAGCTCACTGCAACTTCAAACTCCTGGGCTCAAGAGACCCTTGTGCCTCAACCTCCCAAATAGCTGGGACTATAGGTGTGTGCCATCATGCCCAGCTAATGTTTTTTAAAAATTTTTTGTAGAAACTAGGTCTCACTGCATTGCTCAAACTAGTCTCAAAAATCCTGGCCTCAAGTCATCCTCCCACCTCAGCCTCCCAAAACGCTAGGATTACAGGCGTGAGCCACTGCACCTGGCCTAAAATGATATATTTTGATGAAAATTAAACAGTAAAATTAATTTAAATGCATTTCTCAATGAGATTTATGGAGTTTTAAAAGATTCGTTCATGGATGAATGTTACTTATAGCTACAATAAAATAGCCTTCTACAAAAATGCATATATAGAAGAAGAGAGAAACTGTGTTTACATAAATAAATAGAGAGAGAAAGAATTTTGTTATAGCAAGGCTATTTGGTTATTTGAACTTTTTCTAAAGTCATATATTAAGAATTACATAGTGATCTATCACAGAAAAAAATGTTTTGCAGGATCTAGCAGCTGACTACTTAATTATTTCCTGCTATTTTGTTATTCCAGTCATTCATTCTCTCAGTTTTGGGGAAGTATACTAAAGGCTTTACCAAAATGTATCAAATTATTATTAATGAAACCTGTTACTCCTTCACTCTAGAGGAAACTTCTTTCAAATTCAGAAAGGACTGAGAAAATTAAAATCTTGTTAGTGTCAGTAACTTTTCTAATAAAATATATTTTGATAAATATTTTTAAATCTTCTCATGTACTTAGCCCAAATAAGAAACTTGCCTTGCACTTTCCTTAAGAGGAGAAAATTTCCTGTAGTAATACAACTCCCAGAGTACCTTTCACCAAAGCAGTTCCCAAAGGGGTGTGTCTTGTGGTTCAAAACTGCTGAAAGTCCCGGGGTTGAATTACACAACCATACTCTGAGACAACGACGGGATTTTTCTTTCAAATTTCTACTTCCTGAAACTGAGGCTGTTTATGGGAAACAGTATATTTCAGAGAGGTTATATTATAATTAACTTTTTTCAGAGTTAGATTTGCTGGTCTTACAGCGTTTTTCCTCCTCTTCGAGATAAAAGTGAGTATCAGCCTTTATATGACAGAACGCAGTAGATGGTCTAATGTGTGAGGAAGTGTTTTCTTAAATTACAGATACATGTTTGCCCTGTTCCCACCTCCTGATCTTGTCTATATTTAAATAACTTCAGAGCTCTAAGAAGAAATTCCCCAGAGAAGGGAGGGGGCGGGGGGATGGGGTAGGGGGAGAGTGGGGAGAGAGGAGGGAAGGGCTACCTACAATTGCAAACCTCAGTTATTATGAAGAGGAGAAAATGAACCAGTTTTTTATAAGGTTTTAATAAGAAAGTTCTTAAGTCATTGAGCTTCTGGTCTAGTCACTGAATCGAGATGCTTGGTTAAAGCATTAAAGGGTTGTTGGGATTATTTATTTGAAAAATAATATTCCTAGGGCTTTTGCCTAGAATATAAGGTATTCATAATAGAAACTAGCACTTTTACGACAGTGATAATAGAAACGCACTTTATGATGCCATCAATAATTTTGCCAGGAAACAGATAGATGGGGCACTAGAATTACTCATCACAAGTGTGAAGAATTGACAGGAATTCTGGGCATGGGGACACATTGTTTACAGAGGAAGCATCTAGAAAAATTAAATTCCTTTGTGTGTCTGTTTAGAAGAGTCTTTTCATTAAGAAAGTTTAGTGTTTGAAATTAGGGCTCTAGATGACTTTGGAAAGCCACAAATTAAAACCTTTAATATCGTTTGGGATTTGCAGGTAGGTGAGAGTGCAAACAGAGGCAGGCTCAGATAAGGGGACTTTGTGCCACACTGTGATGGCATCTCTGTTCCTAATACTTGCTTCTGTCTCTCTCTAGGCCTTTTATTTTGTTTTGACTTAGTGCTGCTAATACTCTTATAAGAGATCTCCGACGGTGAGGTTTCTCTTCCTTATGGCAGAACTATTTCAAAAGTCTAAGGAGAAATTGAAACCCCCTTCCCTCTTTAAGGGAGGGAGGAAACCAAAAGAAATTTGTCCCCAGTGAAGCACTTTGGACAGGATCTGGTCTCCCTTGATGTGACATTCCTCTTCCTTGTATAGCTAAAGTGATGGAGAGTGGTCATAACTTCTCCGCTCCCATTTGGAGCTCAAGAGCACGGGCTTCCTGTTTATTCCCTTACCTGGACGTCTCAAATAGCGAGCTCGCAACAATGCTTACCACATAATGCAAGAAATAAACAGTAGAGATTATTCCTTGTTCTGTTTACCCTCTAAGTATAACAAATTTCTCTGTATTTAATGTCTTTTTCTTAACTAGAAAGTTCTTCTAAATCAGGAATGGATTGAAATCTAAGGAGCACAAACTTTGGGTAAGTTTTCTTTTGAAACTTTTGAATTATTTTTTCCTAATTACATAGCTATACATAGCCACTGTAAGAAATATGAAAAGAAGGCGAAAATAATGGAAAAGTGCCGCTTAGAGGCAAACACTCAATGTTTTATTTTTCCTGGTTAGGCTTCATCAATTTAGCTAAATTATGATGAAGTACACATAACATCAAATACGCCATCTTAACCATTTTTATGTGTACATTTTAATGGTATTAAGTACATTCACATTGCTGTGCTACCATCACTGTCATTCATCCACAGAACTCTTTTTATCTCACATAATTGAAACTCCATACCCATTAAACAATCACTTCCCTTTTCCCCTCCCCTGACCCCTGGCAACCACCATTCTACTTTCCTTGTCTATGAATTTGACTACTCTGGGCACTTCATAGAGGTGGTATCATACAGTATTCGTCCTTTTATGGTGGGCTTTCTTCACTTAGCATAATGTCCTTAGGTTCATCCATATTATAGCATGTGCCATAATTTCCTTCTTTACTGGGCTGAATAATATTCCATTGTATGTATATACCAATTTTGTTTATCTGTTCACCCATCAGTGGCCACCTGGGTTGCTTCTACCTTTTGGCTATTGCACATAATGTTGCTATGAACATGGGTATACAAGTATTTCTTAGAGTCCCTGCTTTCAATTCTTTTGGGTATATACTAAGAAGTGGAATTGCTGGGCCATATGGTAATTCTATTTTTAACTTTTTGAGGGACTGCTCTACTGTTTTACCATAGCAGTGGCACCATTTTGTATTCCCACCAATAGTGCACAAGAGTTCTAATTTCTCCGCGTCCTCCCGAACGTGTTATTTTCTGTTGTTTTTTTTTTTTTTTCATGGTAACTATCTTAATAGGTAGGAGGTAATATCTCATTGTGGTTTTCATTTGCAGTCCTATAAGTGACAATAAGGACCTTTTCATGTGCGTATTGGCCATTTGTGTATCTTCTTTGGAGAAATGTCTATTCAAGTCCTTTGTCCTTTTTTAAAAATCAGCTTGTTTGGTTTTCTGTTGTTGAATAGTAGGTGTTTATATATTCTAGATATTAATTCCTCATCAGATATGTGATTTGCAGATATTTTTTCTCATTCCACAGGCTCTCTTTTCACTCTGTTGATTGTGCTCTTGGATGCCCAGTTTTTCATTTTGATGTGGTCCAGTTTATCCATTCTTCCTTTTGTGACCCATGCTTTTGGTGTCATATCCAAAAAGTCATTGCCAAATCCAATGTCATGAAGCTTTCTCCCTGTGTATTATTCTAATCACTTTATAGTTTTATCTCTTACGTTTAGACGTTTGATCCTTTTTTTTTTTTTATTTTTATTTTTAGAGACAGGGTCTCACTGTGTTGCCCAGGTTGGTCTCAAACTCCTGGCCTCTAGCAATATTCCTGCCTTGGCCTTCCAATCTCTTGGCTGGGATGACAGGTGTGAGCCACTGCTCTTGGCCACTTTGATTCATTTTGAGTTAAATTTTTATATAAAAGGTAAGGGTCCAGCTTCATTCTTTTGCATGTGGATGTCCAGTTTTCCCAGTACCATTTTCTGGGACTATCCTTTCCTCATCGGATGATCTTGGCACTCCTGTTGAAAATCATTTGACCCATATATGACAGTTTATTTCTGTGCTCTTTATTCTATGCCATTGGTTTCTGTGTCTGTCTTTATGGCAGAACCACTGTTTTGATTATTATAACTATGTAGTGAGTGTTGAAATCAGGAACTGTAAGTCCTCCAACTTCCTTCTTTTTCAAGATTGTTTTAGCTATTTAGGGTCTCTTGAGATTCTATATGAAACGTAGGACAGATTTTTCTATTTCTGTAAAAATATGTCAGTGGTTTTCAATGATTTTTTTAAAGAGTTGATATCATGCTGTATGAATAATTTTAATATTTTTCTTTTTCTTACTTAACATTATTATATATTTATACCATTGAAAAATAAAGATGACTTCTCATTATTCAAACACTTCACAAATATTCTTCCAATGACTACATAAAGGAAACCTACAAAAGGAAATAAAATTGAAAGCTTTGAAAATATTATGTCTCAAACCACAAGTATTTAGATAACTGTAGTCATTAAAATGAGAAGACTCTGATTCGAGACATTTCAGAGTGTTAGGATGCAATATTTATGCTAAGTGCATAGAGGAAGGGATAAAAACCCAATTGTATTAGTTTAAAATACTTTTTTAAAGTATATAATTATGTTACTTTTAACTAACTACAACTCTGGAATTCATTTATTTGCTCAACAAACATTTACCAAGTCTCTGTGGTTTTTGAAGTCCTGGGAACCTAGATATAAATTAAATAGGGTCTTTATTCCCAGGGGAAGAGAATAAATACTAAAATATAATGAAAGTCTAATATGTGTCATGAACTTTTACCTCCTTATGTAATCTGGGCATCAGCCCTGTGAGGGAGGTGACATCAGCCCCATGCAGAGATGAGGGAACCAACACTCGTTGCAGAAAAGCTGAGCTACGTATTGAAGGCGACACAGGTAGTGAGTGTCGGGCTGGGTGACAAGGCCAGGGTTCTCTGAATGTCCTCAAAGCTCACATCCCTTTCACTCCCCAAGGTTGCTTTTGGCATTTATGACCTAACACAGGAGACAGGAGTGTATACAGCTAACTGTAACGTAAACAAAATACTGCGATAGCAATGAATTCTGTTGGATTAGAGTCAAGAAAGTCTTTAGAGAAGTGGCATTATAACCTAAGAGTTGAAAACTGAGGGTGTCATTAGATGAAAATGGAGAAGAGCATCCATTCATTCATTCCCACACCTGCATTGGGCTTCGGCAGTGTGCTAGTTATGGCAACAGATGCTGAGACACGGAAAAGCACGAGGGAGACACTGGTCACCTGTGGGAGGCACAGTGTACTGACACTTAAGTGTCCGGTGACAGAGCATGTGCCAGACTCTGCCATGGGATTGAAACAGGGCACTGGGGACATTATTCCAGGGTACTAAGGGCAAGTTCACAGTGGCAGAAGCTACACTGAGGGTAGGTAGTGCCGGGCATGGCAGATCGGACCCTCCCTGCCAAGCTCAGGAGTTTGGGTTTCACTCTGCAGGCAACAACAAGCCAGCTGGAATTTTTAAATAGGAAAGTGACACAGTCAGTTAAGCTTTTTAAGAAGCTATCTGGCAGCGGGTGAGGTGTAGAGTATAGAAATTGAGAAAGGGACAGGTGGCAGGAAGACCAGTCTGGGGGCTAGAGGTCGAAGCTGAAGATGGAGGTAGCCTGCCATAGGTAGCAAGAGGCCATGTGTATGAGGTGAGGTTGGCAGACTTTTGCGGTCTATAGGATGGGTGCTGGAATTAAAGAAGGAGACAGGAGAACAACATGAACGCAGGCTTTGAACATGTGCACGTTCAGAACTACCGCGTTGTTTGCAAGTGAAAAAATTCCAAGGAGCACTGAAGAAATAGATAAGGCTCTTTTGAATTATCAGCATTTCTCTTAAATATTTAGCCATTCTAAAATGCTTTAAGAATTTGATCGATATTTTTCCTCACAGTTTAAAACATACCCTGCAATGCTGTTTAACACTGATCGTTTGGTTAGCAATCTCTTCCTCCACAATGGTACGATGCAATTTTTATCATTGCTATATTGAAACATCAGACTTTGAGACAGTAGATGAGTGAATTTTTCCTAAGATGAAATTCAAAAAGATTAATGGATTTTTTGCTGAAAAATTCAAAAAAGATCTTTGGTCGCGTGAGTAATATGCATTGCTGTTTTAATGTTTCACAAGAATTTTCCATTTCCCCAGGTCATTACTAAGTCTTGTAATTTATGCAGACCTTTTTTGTTCTGTAGAGTGTCATAGTTGTTGTCCTCAATAAGTAAAGATAAAAATCTAGTTAAAAGCGATATTGCTTATAAACGTGCTGCTAAGTGCCACCAGAAGAGGGCAGCAGTGAAGTGCTGGAAAGAAGAACTAATTTATGGGCTCTGAAATGGCAGAGAGGCATTAAGACCCAGAGTGATGCGAATGACAGCAAACATTTGTTGGTGCTGGCATCCTAATTAACATCCAGGATTGGCTTATTTTCTGAGCCAGAAACTATGACATAAACATTGTCACAGAATTTTCAGAAAACCTGATAATGTACTTGTAATGCAATCAAGTATTAGTAATAGATTTGTGAAAATTTCTGGAAAGATTGATGAAGATTGGCACACTAGGAGAAATTCTGAAAATTTTACATTAGTCTGAAGAAAAAAAAAATTAGAAGATGAATTAAAATGAAGCATGTTGTTTCTTGTGACTTCAAGAGCGTAGACAGAGAATTTGATAGTTTAAAGACAATAAGAGGTATCTTATCTTTTTTGAACATTAGAAATGTTCAAAGCAGGCTGAAATAAAAAAGATATTTCCAGCTTATCAACAGTAAGCAGTGCATAGAATTAAGCAAGTAAGAGAGGCTGCCCAAATTCAGCCTATATCCGCTTTATCAACATTTAACAACAACAAATATTTCTTGAGCACCTAGTATGTGCTGGAAATTATTCAAGGTACTGAGGCTATAGAAGACGAACACATTCTCTGCCGTCATGGAGTTTATATTATAGTGGGGAAGACAGATTTTTAAACAAAAGTGCACAATTAATTCATTAATTATAATGAAGAAAAACAAAAAAAGGAAAACTGTCTACCACAGGGCCCCAAATCAATTAGTTTTGGGCTCAATTCAAAAATTGGAAAATTAAATGAAATTGAAAAGAGGATTCAAAAACAACTTGCCTTAAGTCCTTAATACTCATATATATTATTTGTTTCCTTTAACAATAAATAAAATGGATAAGGTAAACTATACAGATTCATGACAATAACATTGCTAAAGAGTATTCGAGTAGTTGCTGTGTGGCAATACAGCACTTGGCCAACTTAAGGTGCTGTAAAATGCCCCACACCTCCCTGGCCACCTGAACTTGCTTTAACTCTATGTCCATCAGCCCAGCTACAGCCACGGTTGAGAACCTGGCCTTCCTGCTGACCCCAATCATGTTCTGCAAGGCCCTTTTGCACCTTTGCTCTTGCTGTGTTTCCATCCCAGCGCATCTGTCTGACATCCTCTCTGACACCACCACCTCTGCTCCCCAGACCCTGCCTCTTGCATTTCCACTTGCTCGAGACCTTCCCACCTTTCCATGTCATATCTGGTCTTCTAAACAAAGCCTAACATAGCTAAACCTCCTTTTCCTGAACAATTGGTCATTCTTCACCAATTCTTTGCTTGGAATTCAACTCTATCTAATCACACTCCATCTTTTATTTGAGATATATTTCTGTCTGTCACCTCGACTAAACGCTGAGCCCTTAAAGTTCTGGAACTATGTCTTATTCATCCTGATATAACTCTATAGACACTGGCCCAGGAAATTTGAGTTAATTTGCATTGTTGGAAGAAAATGGGAACAAATCTTAATTTTTAAGAATTTGTATTCAAATTTGTATATTTGAATTTTTAATAATTTGTATTCTTAAAATTTTAAAGGATTTTGTATTAGAATAATTTGTATTTGTATAAAAGCATGGCATTTATTAAATGCAGGCTACAGAATTTAGAGAATGCAGAAAGTCAAAGAAACAAATTTATGTCAAATAAAATCGACACTTTTGCCTTTGTCCTATTTCAGTTAAGATGGATAGTTAAGGGGTTACCTAAAATCGTACTCTGTGAGGGGCTCATTTAGGGTTGATGAAATTCTTGGAAATCAAGATTAAGTTTGTCAGGGTCTGGAATTTGGTTTTACTCTCTTTGCAAGATGACAAGCTAGGCTGCTACCGTTTCATGGATTCTAGCAGAAGACACGAGACTCCTGGGTCAGACACAAGGACTTTACTACTCGTAGCACAGGAAGCAACATGAGCGTCATGTTGACATCAGTTCCTCATGTCCTCCAAGTCCCGCTGGAGTGCTAGTGCGTGGTCCACTGGAAGCTGTGCGTGCAGGGAGTGGGTTTGTGTTGCAGCAAAGGAACATCGAGCTTAGGAAATTCACTGCTTTCATTAAAAAGTCTGCTCTTTGTCCCAGAGGGAGACATTAACTCATCCCTCAAGGTTGCTGCAAATACAATCCTAATAAATGGCCTGGGCAAGGAGAGGTTGGGTCTGGCATTGTTGACACACACCTCGAGGTGTCTTGCAGAGAGACACACAACAGGCCCAGCGGGCAGATTGCCTCCCCCAGAGTATTCTGAGCGAGTAAGAATTGTGGTTATCCTGGCACATCAGAGCGACTCAAGAAATATTTGTTGAATCAAATTAATTGATTAATGAGAAGTAGAATCACTGAAGAACCAAAAAAAAAAAAAAAAAGGCAAACAGAGTGAATCGCTTGAGGGAAAAGTTCCAAATTTCAGACCCGATAAGGAGGGAAATTCAGAAGGGTGATGAAAGTTAGAATGCCGCAGACAACCTGACTTTATAACAAAATGTCTAAGCCTCACGGAAAGTGAATCGAGGCATCACTACGCAAAATAATCAGATTAAGTTCAAATAACCTAAGGTAATGCCCGTATCTCACTGAATTCATATTACAGTAACTACAGTTCTTTATATTTGCAGCCTTTTGTCAGGCACCAAATTTCACTGAAAGCTTTTAAAAACTTTGGACACTATGCCCATTTTAACAGCCATTATCTTTTCCCCCCCGAGATGGCAAATTAACTTACAAATCAAAGTAGATCATGCTAATAAACCTAATAAACTTGGTGAGCATTAAACACTTCCTTAGGAATTTATAGTTAAACGAACACACTATCATATCCTCTCGAGATTCCATTGGAGGGAAGGAATTAACCTGAAATATTTTGTCAGAGGATTAGAAGTGGGATACTCGCAACATATTTAGGACCTTCAAGTGAGAAGTCTAGACTTGTGAGTAGAGTTCACTTTTACACTGATGATTATAAGTCCTGTTTCTCCAGAGCATGTTAGCCCCCTGACTGTAAAACTAAGGGTGCAGTCACACAGAATTGTATTGCATGTTTTGGCTTTTAGCATGCCCATGCCCCTTCGCTCTGGATGACTTCCAGTCTCCATGAGCCACTGCCACAGGGTCGCTATCCTCCATCTGCTGCTCTCAAAATTGGAGACCGATTCCCTCCAGGGCTCACAAATGTTCCAAGCCACCTTAAATAATTTGAGATTTTAAGCAACTATGAGTTTTTCAGGCACTCCAAGGATTGTTTTTAAGACCTTCAATCCCCCTCCGGTCCCCTGTCCTTTCTTCCCTCTCTGGGAATGTCACCTGGGCTTCCCCAAGGCTGCAGGTGAGAAGTTTGAGCAAAGCCTCCACCCAGACTCAAACCAGCCTCTCCAGATGGGCCACAGGTTCGGGAACCCTTTCCTGCCTCAGGGTGAGTTCCTCCTGGCCTTCCTGAGACTCTTTCCCTTTGCTTTCCCTTTTTCTTTGCAGGTCTCTGCAGTAGAGATGATCCTCATCTCTTCCACCAGTTCCTCCTACCAGCCTCCCATTTTCACACAATTTGTTCTTCCCTGACTACTGAGATTTTCCCCTGCAAACCTCCCCTTTATCAGCCCCTCTGTTGCTATACCTGATTAAACTGGGGGCGCATGGCTGACCCCCGAAGTAGCAAGCCATGAGAAGTAGCAAGCCATGAGAAGTAGCAAGCCATGTGTTCTGCTAAGATTTTATCTTTGAACTAAAGATGCCGCAACTGACTTAGTTTCTGTTGAGGGCTTGAGTCGGGAGATCTGGTAAGGCCAGGACAAATGGGTCAGATAAAGATAGTCTGCAGAAAGGAAAAAGCAGACCTTGTCTTTTTTGTTTACCTCTGTGCTCTCACTACCTAGCATGGCGCCTGGCACATCCGCTTTGTGGAATGAAAGAAACAGACTGGGAGAGGGGGGCGGGAGGAGAGAGAGACAGAGAGGCTTCCAACAACAGCTTAACAGCTTCCCAATTCCTGGTTCTAATCCCACATGAAGACTACCTGCATTTCCTGTCCTTATCTCCATGAGGCATACCTCTGTCCATTCCATAAATTCCTCTCTATGCCAAAACTAGTTTGGGTATGTTCTATTCCTTGCTTCCAAGTTACAACTAAGAACATCTTAATTCATGGGTCCCCATCATCAGTCTTGAAAGTCTCCTAGTCCCCAGAGAGGTAGAGGTTCTCGTGTAAACTAGAAATCTTGGTGCCCTGTCCAGAAATGACTGAATTCCAGAATTCCAGACTGAATTCCAAAATGCCTCCACTTTCCCTAAGTGAACCTCACCTTTTTGGGACAGGGAAAAGAGTGGAAACCCAAATTCAACTGAAAATAAAGGAATGATCATCTCCAAAAGTAAAGCTTGATGGTCTTCTTAAAAGGCGATCTTTGAAGAAAGATATGGCAGAAACTCTAATAGCTTGAGGACTCTTTGGCAAAGAGGACCTTAGTTAGCCCCTGAGTACATAAACCCAGGCATCATTGATTGAACATGGATTCATTTAAAGTCCATCGAGAGGATCAGGTCTGATCAGCAGGCAGCTGATCAGCTTAAGCTGTAGGAAGAGGAGGAGCAGGTCAGTTTCACCTGGACTTCTGGAATGCTAATGGCCTAACTGGGTGGTCAGACTTCTTTGCAGTTTCTGTCTGTGCTCTCAGTTACTGTGCAGCAGATAGGGGAGAAGGGTCATTCTTTCCTGCTCACTAAAGCAGTAGGGAGTCACTCCCTGCCCAGGAGGGCACATATAAACCTCAAAGTGATGGGGGGAGCGTAGTTGACAAAGCCACAGGTCGTCGTCATTCTAGGATTGAAAAATAAGATGATAAAATATATGGAGGCAGCAGGGTGGATTTGTCCAGAGCATAGATTTGAAATGAGACAGATCTAGGTTCCAACGCCAACCCCACAACCTACTAACTAGCTCTAAGTCCTTGGATAAACTGCCTAACCTCTTGTAGCCTCACAGTTCTCATCTGTGCAATGGGGATGACAATACTTCATAAATCTGCTATACGTACTAAATTAGATGATATCTGTGAGTTCTTCATCCAATGATACCAAGTTAAGTGTTCAGTAAATGGTGAGTATTATTAGGATTGTTCGTGCTTTTGTACCAAAAACATTCATGAAAAGTATATGTCTATGTTCACCAGAAGAGAGTGAATCAAAAAAAAAAAAGCTGAGCAATATGGCACTAAAACATTATTACCTTTTTAACATAGATCCCTGAGTGGTAGAGAAATGTAAAAGAAGAGGCTAGTAAATACCTAACCAGACGGTAGCTATGCAGCAAGTAGCCACCAACTGTGGCATCAATCGACAGGTGGCAGTATAAACTCCCTGAGTAGGAGGCACGTGGGAACGCTCACACACAATCTTCTGAAGACCTTAAAAGCAATTTGTTAACCGTGTGACCTGTAGGTGGCGAACTTGGACAGGGAGAATTCGAAGCAATGACCATCTAGAGAAGAGAGCAGTGGTTTTTGTTTTGTTGAAGAGAGGACTAAGTAAAATCAATACGTTAATAAACTCTATTCATGACACCAAACCCAAAAGATTCTTTGCTGACACACCGGGTTTCTTCTGAAGGGACTGTCACTCTGTCTGCTGAAGTGAGTCCACCCCCAGGCAGGCATGCTCACTGTCGAGGGACGGGAAAGCATTGGCTTCTGGCAAAAACGTTTTGGCTGAGTGTTCACACTGGCTGCTAGTCACTGATACAAGAGAAAGGAGTATCAAGTAGGAAACATAAATAGCTTTCTTGGAAGTCTCTTGAGAGGTACAGAAATGTTACTCTATCAGAATATGCATATGTAACACTATTTAATTATCTGAATGCATGCTACATGTCCAAAGTATCCAATCCACATCTTTTGATCTGATAAATAATTATATCCTTCCTTGCTAGCTTGTTGCCACTGTTGAGTGTTTGTTCTTCACCCTCCCCAAGGCAATCCTTTAGGGACCAATTACCGTCTTTTATT
The DNA here is from genome assembly GCA_008086735.1 of Cheirogaleus medius. Lineage (NCBI taxonomy): Eukaryota > Metazoa > Chordata > Mammalia > Primates > Cheirogaleidae > Cheirogaleus > Cheirogaleus medius. Next base: position 4,155,511 of record VBSM01002912.1, read on the forward strand.
GACATCATTCTGCTGGCTGATGGAGATTTCTAGCATGCCACACTGGGCATTCAGGACTCTGAAGGGAGCTCTTTAGTACTTTTATAAAATCTACATACCCTACTTGAGAAATATTGCTTTATTCCTTAAAATTCTACTTCGGAGTACTAGTTTTATCATCCCAACTACATATATGTTGGATTTGTGGGAAAACTAGTGTGATTTTCCAAAACTGTGCCTGCTCGTGCTATGGCCTGGGAGGTTTTGTTGGTTCTTTCAGCTGTGAAAGAGCCCAGCAACTTACACATCGTGACAGATTGATGACCTTTTGCTGCATTATAAAGCAGGGTCACTGTCCCCAAAGAGCCTCTCAGTGTGTGGGTCAGGTGAAGGGACATCGCTGGGCTTCCACGGTGCCTCTGCACTGTCATTTATCACAAGGTTGCAATTATTATCTACACATTGACATCGCCACAAATGTGCGCTCTGGAGTCTAGAAACTGTGCTGTATTCATCTCTTTATCCTTGGCAGCATTGTGTCTGGCATAGAGTGGGCACTTAAGAAAATGTCGAATGGATGAAAGGATAAATATATATGTGCTTGGGAAGAGCAAGAAGGCAGGAAGAAGGAAAGAGCAATTTGAGAAACCAAAAGAGGTAGCCAAGCCAACCACTTACGGGGAATTGTATCTATTTTACACAAATATTACTCCTAAAGAATAGAAAAAGAGAAAAGATGAGTAGATGGTGTCCAGCCCAATCTATTTATTTTTACCAATCAAGAGGCTGTCTTATAACTAAAATGCTAGTTTACTGTTTCCAGTGAAGAACACATCTTTCCAGAGAGTACAAAGTTTGTGTTCACATATAGCTTTGCCCTTGCCCAAATCCACGTATCTCACATCCTCATTTCGAAACAAAGAAAGTTCTTATCTCGCAGGATGAGGCAATTTTGGACTTTTGGCAGCTTGTAAAAGCCATGAGGTTGCAGTTGACCTAATATACAGTAAATATAAAAGTTTTTAGAAAATGATGGAATTATAAGATATTCTCTGAGAGTAGGCTTGGATATTAAGAAACCCATCAGGGAAAGGCAGACTTCAGGGGATGGGAGTGAGGAACAGTCAGAAATTGACTCTGGAAGACAAATAAGAGCAGTGGCATCTTACCCCAAAGTGTCGCCTATGGGGATGACACCATGAAATAAAAGCTATGGTCAAAGACACAAGGACATGCACAGTATGGGGGTGGGCAAGACTGTCATGTCGGTACACAGTAAGCACTCAATAAATACTGGCTGAATGAACAAGCCATTGTGTGGCCGAGCTGCTATGGGCAGCCCTGAACTGCTTCACTAAAGGCAGGGTTTATTTACTTAAGTACATATAAAAAGGAATTGAAGCGACATGCACTGTTAAAGTGAACATAAACCAGTGTAGAAAAAGTTAAAATGAAAAAGGCTGATCAGAAACCATTTAGAATACAGGCAGAAAGCAACCAACAGGCAGACCGCCACCAACAGAGCCCATATAAAGCAATGGGTGACAGAAAGGGGGAAAAGAAATGGGTTAATGTACAAACATACGCACTACCGCAAAAGCAAGGAAATATAAATATTGGCAATAGTCCCTATTTTTGGAACTGGCTATGAGGCTAGATTTATAATCTACTAAATCTAGTCCTCTCAGTAAGAAGGGGAAGAGTAGCGTGAGCGATTCCACTCCTTCTTTCCGTTGATGCCTAGACTCACGTGACTTGTCCTTGGGTGAAACAACACCATGTATAGGTTATTGGCTCAAAGCACGTACCGTTTTCTCTAGACCGGCACCTCTGCCTCATAAAATGTCCTCCAGCTGGCTCTAAAACCGAGTCTCCAATACACTATTGCACTGCTCTGTAAGGCCAGCTGCTCCTGGGGTGTGGTCAGCCCAATGAATCCTGCGGGAAATGGCCCACAGCATCCTTGGCCAGAAGCAACATTACGTGGATGACTGTGGTTGAATTAGGCTTCCGTGAGCAGTCACAGAAGGTATTGCTAACAGCAGTAAAGCAGGGGAGAGTAAAGTCTACATCCAGAACAAATATCCATTCTAGGAAGAAGAATTGCTGCAAGTCCATGATGAAAGGAGGTCAATACAGTCAGTCAACAGGAGGCCAGCCATGCCACCCTGGTCCTGCGGGTTTAGAGCTGCAAGGGGGCCAGCTATGGATCTCTGATGCTGGCATTGTAAACATTCTATAGTGGCAGTAGTCAGATCTGCACTGGTAAGGGTGAGTTCATGTGGTTAAACCCATGCATAGCTGCTATCTGTGTGATCATGGCCACTTTGTTCTTGAGCTTATTGAGAAACAATGACGAGGGTGGGGAAAGGAATCTACCCTATGAGTATCTTTCCTTCTAGGCGAAATGTACAGTTAAATGCACTGCTCAAAGTTCCGCTTGCTGGGAAGATTTATCTTCCCTCTTGTCCTTCTTGGCCAAGAGTGAGGAGAGCTCTATTGTTGCATCAGCTTACATACAACAGTCGATTATGCATCACCATCAGTAAATCAGTCTTAAATATTTTCCTCCCTGGCCATAGAGAAATTCCCTTTAGGCTACCTATGTGGGTCTAAGGAGAGGTGGCATTGTAGCAAGGTTAGCAGGACAGTTTGAGCCTCTTTCTCATGAAACTTTTCGTGCCCTTAGAACTTTGCTTAAGCCCAATCTTGTGTATGCCTCTTTAACTTGATGATGGAGAGCTGCTGTGTACATCTCAATTTTAAAATAAGTCAATCAGAGAGCATCTAATTCAGATGGGCGGTTCAGATCAATAAACGGTTCATTTCCCATGACCAGATATTCACTCTCTACCAACACCTAATAACAAACACTAGGTGCTGTTTCTCAAGGAAAATAGCTACTTGCCAAAAAACATGGCTTTGCTCTCAATTCCTATGATTCTTTCATTCAGAAGTTCCGTAGGCCCAGTAGAGTATCCTGATCTGCCACAGATATGTGCATGTTCGATTTTTTGAGTCACAAGGTCTAAGTGGCAAGAGTGACTTATTTTTTATTTTTATTTTATTTTATTTTTTTTTTTTTTT
>VBSM01002912.1:4165811-4192535 GCA_008086735.1 Cheirogaleus medius
AAAAAAATACACAGTCAAATCAGGATAAAAATAGCCGTCACAGCGATGTCAGACGCATTTTCCGTATGGGATGTAGTTCCATCATTACTGAGCAGTGGATACTATCGTTAGCTCAATTTTACAGATGAGGAAAGTGAGGCACGAAGAACTTAAGAGACTTGCCCATAGTGTCATAGCCAGTAGCGGTAGAGCCAGCATTCAGACTCGGGTTCTTTTGACCCAAAGCTTTGGCTCTTAATGCTGGAGACTGGAAGACACAGGGCCTGAGGTACCTGCCTTGGCCTGTCCTAGGCACCGATCAGGTCAACAGCAGGTCTCGACTCTCCTCGCATCCCTTCAGCCTCCTAGTCCTGGTCCTTGCCCTGCACATTCCAAACAAAGTGCCGAGAGAGGAGAGGTGCCAGGGAGAACCTTATCTTCTGCCTTGGTTTCTCCAGTTTTCCTTCTGCCTGACCGTTGAACGAACACAGGGGGAACTGACATGCTGAAATCTGGTAAGTTTGGACAGTAGGGTTCGTGTCCTTTCCGGGAATCCTCCGTCACTTCATCAAAGATCCCTGATGCCATTTCTCTTGCTTTTATTTTAACCAGGAAACCCTCATCTCGATTTCCTTGTGAAATCAGTACATGCCACTTTGAAGGAGGAAAGAAGGAGATTTTGGGGAAGCATGTTCTGGGGAAAAGATGTCTGTTTTGTCTCAGAGTTCACCTGCTCCGTGACATGTGAATGAATGCGCTGCAGAAACTGGCAGACAGCAGCCCCACCAGCCTTTCTTTAGCAGAGACAAAAGTAAACAGGCGTCTCAAGGAGACTGCGCTGAAATATGATATCAGCTGCAAGAGAGGGCCATCTCCTCCGGTCAAATGAGAAAAATCATATTATCCTCAGCGTGGTATACAAATAGCTTGTAAGCCACATTCTCCATCTGAAGGATGACAATGAAGTGCTAACCTCGCCGCTGCAGGCCAGCCTGATCCCATCTCCAAACACAAACACTCCTGCCCGGGCTTGGGCTGTGGCCTCCCAACCCCCCCCCCCCCCCCCCCCCCCCCCCCCCCGTTAATTGGCTGAGACCACCAGAATTTGGAGGACACAGATGTCACTGATAGTTTTCCTAGGGAGCACATTCAGGCCCATCTGTTGCAGCCTGGAAGGCTGTTCATATATCCACAAGGCCTTCATTTAATTCTTGTCAGAAAGTAATGTAAATCCAGTTTACCTCAGAGGTCGAAGGCGAGATTTATGCCAATGAACCCCCCCGCAATTTACACACGCTGTCGTTGTATAGGATGAAAAGAAAGCCTTTCATGTCGGTGCATATTAACAAGAAAGCCTGCCTTCCGAGAGAGGCTTTTTGATGGAGGTTTCTCCTGATTTTAATACACAGACCCATGGCAGTTGGTATAGCCAGTGTTCGGGGGAAAAAAGGAAAAGAAATCTAATCTTCAAACCAAAGTTTCTGAATTACTGCAGGTGGAAGTCCAGGGAGGGAGAACTCGGTTGTGAGCGATTATCTTTCCAATGTGAAAACATTGGGATGGACCAGCTGAATTCATCTTCTTTTCCAGTTAGCTCTTTCTGGTATAATTAGAGGAAATTGTGGAATTTGATTAACTCTCTTTGGACCAGGCTAGGTAGAAATTGATTCATAAATAAAGTAGAAGAGTACTTATGAGACATATTCATACATTTTGATGGAATTATTTTATTGGAAGTGTCAGAGCATTTAAAAAGGACTTGCATTCATCCTGTCTTTCAATGTATGGATATATTTTGAAATATTCAGGGCTGTGTCAGTAGACTGGAAGGCAAATGCTTTTAAAAACACCCTTAGGGTCAGAGTCTTCTTGAAATTCTGAATATACCCCTTATTAAGCATGTGACCCTGGGCAAGTTACTTAACCTCCTTCACCCTCAACTTTCTCATCTCTAAAGTGGGGACCATAAAGTCTGCATCATAAGATTTTATGTCTGAAGTGAGCAGCATAGTACCTAAAGTACAGAAAGTATTTAACCAGTGGCAATTTTCCTTCTCCACCCTGCCTTTTGGAGGTAGCTGCGGTGGCAAAGTGTACATTAAAAAAAATATTAGTTAACTTAGTTCAGAAACGCTAAGCATTCAAATCACCAGGTGATTTTCTTCGTATTTAAAACATTTTTAAAGACAGATGAAGTTGGAGATTTTCTTTCCCACAGTCTGGAATTTTTGTTTTCAGTTGGTTAACTGTTTAATTCTGTAGAAAGTAGAGTGATAGGAGCGCGGTAGTTTTGGTAAAAGCAGGCATGGCTGCCTTGCTCTTTCACAGTTACAGACAGTGTTCACGGGGGGTGTGCTGCTCGAGTCTTTATAGACGGTGCTCATTTCCCCGTGCTAATGGCTTTCGAGTATATGGTATGATTATTTTTGCACCACATTTATCTTTGTATTTTGCTTAAGATAATATTACAACTCAGTTGTGTTTTCTAAGCACATACTAACAGGACAAGGCAGCAGAGTGGCCTAGAAGTATTATTTGACGGGGAGGTAAGTGCAATGAGGCCCTGATTAAAAATACAACGTGCTGTTGGCAACACATTAAGCAGATACTCCCAATGTGCACAGTCTGGTAATTACAGAACTGGACGAAGCAGTAGCTTCATTTTCCAGAGTGGTGGTCACGTTAGGGAGCTTCAAGCTCAACTTTGTCGGCTGTCTGAACTAGGGGCTACCAGATTTGAAATAACTTCAGAATGGTCTCTTGCTGCTTCTCAGAGTTCAACAAGACCACTTTTTTCACCTGCAGTCCTCAAAACAGAATTCTTAAAAGCTTTTATTATTAAATATGTCATATATGCACAAAAGTAGAGGGGCAGTATAAGAAGCTTTGTATTACTTTTATTTAGCCTCAACATTTGACATTTATACCCTCACTTTCTCCTCACCTTCATGCCCCAAATCATTTTGAAATAAATCTCAGACTTCATATAATTTCACCTCTAAATATATCAGAATATATCCCTAAAAGATGTGAACTTTTTTTAAAAAACATAACCACAGTACTATTGTCTCGCCTTAAAAGTTAACACCCACTTCTTAATATCACTTATTATATTATATGACATATATCATCACTCAGGAAACAAGGACCTTTTTTATTAAAAAAAAAAAAAAGGGAACTTGTTTGACTCCCACGTTACAAATTAGTTATTTTGCTTCCACGATACTATGGTTTCATGAAGACGCTTTAGTAGTGACCTTTGTCGTGAATTTATATGGTTGGCATGCTTCATGATATGTGGTGGTATCATTTAGAATGAGAATTTGTCATCTTATTGAAAAATAACAATTACATCATTATTATGCTCCTACCCCACCTTCATTCATTCATCTGGACCAGTGTTTTCCAAACTTGTTGGCTTCCATGACATTTTATGTGGCTGGCCACCATGTAGAACAGAAGCAAATGAAATGGCTCTGGGGCCATGATGCCAACCACCCATTGGGCCCATTCTTTCCTCATGTGGGGTGTTGCAGGTTTTGGGATGCGAAATGCTTTTTGTAAGTGTAGATACCATTTTCTCGCTATGATTTCAGGGCCAGATGAATTGCTGTGTGAAGTACTGTAAAGAACAGCAGAGGATTGCACACACAGCCAACACGGGGAGGAAAGGAACAGTACAGCAGTTACTTTCTAAGTTTCCTACTGACAGAAAGAATATTTGACTTAAAGTAATTAAAATGTTTATTGTAATGGGAAAAAATCCACTATGCTCATAAATAACGACCCCACTTCTCAGTGGACTATATTGAGGCCTCGTGGGACGAGATGTATTTGCTTCCTGCCAGCATTAATCTGTAAATGCAATCACCACTTAGACCTCATCAGTCCTCTCCTTCCCCTTCATTGATCCCTCTGGAATTAGATTGAAGCTTGAATAAGGTCAAAATTAGGATACTTTTCCCCCAGGAAAAATACAGCAGTTGTTATTTCAGTGCTTTGAAATTTGAGGATCGAGCTTAAGAGTAGTTTTTTTAAATAAACTAGAACACACATTTCTGTCATAGAATCCACAATCTACTAAAATAGTGCTTACTGTTTTTCAGTGTGGTTATTAGTTTCTTCTGCACAAAAACCAGGACACAGAGTGGTCTCATGTGAAACCACAGTGGATTGGATGTTTAAAAGCTTGCATCTAACTCCTGGCACACAATCCTAGTGAGTCACTGTTAGAACTTGGATAAATTGCTGAACTTTTAACTTTCTTTATTGTCAAATGGGGACCCTATTCCTTACCCCTTTCCTCACTGTCATCTTATAAAAGTAAGATAATCGACCCCAGTCTCCTATTTTCTTTGTCAGGATCCAATAATCATTGCCTTTTCTTCAAAATAGTGTCATAGTAGAAAGGATGGAATGAATTCTCCAACTTGTCTAAATGGAAGTAAACTCATCCTGTGAGTCAGTCAGAATGTTGCTTTGAGATTTTTCACAAGTCGAATTACATACTTACGTTTCCTTTCTCCAGTGAGGTTGTCTTTGAGGGTCGGAAATGTTTATTCTGTTTCTCTGGTAACTTTCAGAAGTACCAAGTACAGTAGGCAAAGGACACTCAATAAATGTTTAACTACCATGCAGGAGTTTGCAAATACTGAACATCTCAATTTATATTTTAAACTTCTACGTTAGCCAAATGTTAAGGGAAGAGTAGGAAACAAACAGTTATTTTTTTCCAGCAGTGGATTGTGTAAAAGCTAATGTGTTTTCACTTGCCTGTTTTGATTTACTCATTTTAAAAAAATTTTCTGTATCACTGTTAGTTCTATACTGGCAAATATTCCTTCATTAGCTAAAAGCAAAGAATAGAATGAACACCAAGTCTCACATCGCCATCCTCCTTATTAGAGAAAGGAGAAAATGAGAGTTCTTCCGCTTGAAGAGCTACCAAAGAAAGTAAGTGGAGTGGCTCAAAAACAATAGTTTTCCCCCAAATCAGGTGACTGACGCTGTGAGCACATTTGCTCCCCGGCTGAGCAGTAGTTTACTGAGTAACAGAACTCTCATAGAAAGTATAGCATCCTGCACTTCTCAAACTGGACTCACTTTTCAAATTAGCCTGATGAAATGAAGGCCTTACCAAGGTGGGCTGTGGAGGGAACAGAAGCAGGCCTGGTTTCCTGATCCAGCCTTTTTGGCTCTGACGGCTCGCTGTGTCCAGGACTCCAGGCCTTTGTACCCACCGCGAGGTGCTTTGGGACCGTGTCAAGAGGTGACAAAACAAAAAAATGAAATGCGCTCTATTTTCTTAGTGGACATATATATATATATATATATTGGCTTGTTCGCCTTAAGATAGCGCAGCAGCAGTAAAATCCTGCTGTGAGCACCGTGTCCTACAGGGTCCCTTGCCGCTGGGCTGTCCTTGGTTGTCACTGTGGTGAAGTAGTTTGGTGTGTGAGCCTTGGCCCCGCCAAGGAGACTTCCTTTCGCCTTGGCGTCCTCAAGGTGAGCGGGCACGCGAGCGCTTCTCCCTGCCAGTCGCCTGCTACTGAGGGACGCGCGAGTTGCTGTTTGTGCCCTGGCCGGTAGGAGGCTCCTCGCCCAGCCCGGTCGCGCGCTGGGGACCCGCACGCGGGCTGTGTGTCCCACAAAGCCACAGGGTGGACTTTTCTGATGTCAGCCCCGGAGTGTGGGCTGCCCACCCCCAGTCCAGAGGCCCACCCTCAAAAGCCCTTGACATTTTAAGTATAAAATAAATAAAGAGCTTTTGCGCGTGTCTCAGAGCGAAGGAGAAGATGAGGGGGTGTGTTTCTGTCTGATCTGTAATGGGGGGTGGGGGTCGCGCTTTACTGTCTGCCCCCCGCTTCAGGGCGCCTTTTTCTGACACTCAGACCCAGGCCAACAGCTGATTAAACTGAGTCAGCTGGGTTTGGGTTTATTGGGGGTATTTTGTTTGTTTGTTTGTTTGTTTGTTTGTTTTTAGCAAATAAAATTCACACATTTCTCCCTGAAAATGTCTAACTCTTCATAATATTTCAATTCCCTAGCAGAATTTCTATTTATTAGTTGAATGTAGGTCTGGAGACTTCTTTAGGGGATAATCGCATCCTTTATAGGGCTTTATGCTGCTGAAATACCAAGCACTCAGTAGACTTTGCATAGCCAAAGCAATTTTCTTTCTCGGAAACATAAATGGTAACGACGTCAACAAGGAAACCAAATCCAAACAGAGTAAACTCAGGAGAAATTGGATTACCCTTTAAAAAATAAAATTTCATTTCTTAAAAATGTTGTTGATAGGCCAGGCGCAGTGGCTCACGCCTGTAATCCTAGCATTTTTGGAGGCCGAGGCGGGAGGATCGCTCAAGGTCAGGAGTTCGAGACCAGCCTGAGCAAGAGCGAGACCCCATCTCTACTAAAAATAGAAAGAAATTAGCCAAACAAGTAAAAATAGAAAAAAATTAGCCGGGCGTGGTGGTGCATACCTGTAGTCCCAGCTACTCAGGAGGCTGAAGCAGGAGGATCGCTTGAGCCCAGGAGTTTGAGGTTGCTGTGAGCTAGGCTGACGCCACGGCACTCTAGCCCGGGCAATACAGTGAGACTGTCTCAAAAAAAAAAAAAAAAATGTTGTTGATAGCAATAATTGATAGCTCTATGAAGCACTTATTGCGTGCTAGGCAATGTTTTTTTTTGTATTTTACATGTATTAATTCAATCGGTCTTTATCTAGCTCTGTGAGATTCATCCTATTACTACCTCTTTTTACAGATAAGGAAACTGAAACAGGATTTGCCTAAAGCTGCTCAGCTAGCAAGTAGTAGAGCAGAAATTTAAACCTAAGAAGCCTCACTGCAAAGTACATGTGCTTAACTCAGCTGCCTGTTGACGACTAAGACAGTGAAAATACAATTCTTCCTTTCAACAGCTTCATTGTCCTGCTCCTATAATTCTAGAGCCCCTCTTCCCTTTTCTCCGAGACAGACTGCTCCTTTGTGGGCACTCTAGCTTCAAAATCTATGCAAAATAAATTAGCCATCCTGGCTGTGGGAATTATATAGATTTAAAAATACTCTGTTGCAAAATTAACCTTAATCTCCACCTTTACTGGCCTTGTAGAAACTATGCAATGCTTCACAGCCCTGGTGACTTGATATTACAGTATGCCTCATGCTATGTCCATATATGTACCACGCCATCACCTGACTTCTCCTCCTACTCTGTCCCCGAAAACATGCAGTGTCGCCATTCTGACTCTGTTGCTATAAACGGAGCATTTCTGTTGCTTCCCCCACGGCAGTGCAGACTAAATAAATAGTCAAGGCTACTCCATTTCTTCTGTTAAAAGTGAACTGTTTCTCTTCCATTGAAATTACTCTTACTGGGTTTTTCTCCAGAATTCCGGTCCCATTTAATGGCCGTGTGTTTTCGGGACAAGTCGGGATCCTGAACTCTTGTCCTGATCTTCTCTGCTTGGTGGCTTTTGGAAGTCATTCAACCTCCTCCCACCCCCTCTTCACTTCTGTGGCTCCAATTCCTTGCCTAGAGTTTCGGTGAATAATACCTGCCTCCCAAAGAGGACGCCTCTAATTGAAGGCCCTTCAAAGTTTACAAAATCTTTTTTTGTGCTCTATGAATGCCTCCTAGCATCATGGTGGCTGTAGATTTGGGAACATATATTTGGGAACATATGGAGTGAGTATGTGAGTGCTATTCTGTCATTTAGAGTGAGAAATGCAAAAAAAAGAAAAAAAGAAAAGAAAAACCACAGCTCTCCTGGAAGTACCATTTCGAAGCAATCAGTGCAGGAGCCTGGAGCTAGGACCAGATGGCAGGCTTGACTCACCTTGACCTGAGATGTCGCTCTTCCAGCCATGGGGGCCAGGCTAATAGTTCATCAGATGTCACCGTGTCTGATGGAGTGGGTAACTATAGCCGGAGAGTATGAGCAGCAGACCCTGCCATGATGGTCTTTTCTTTCTCCTCTTCTTTCTTCCTGAGGCCAGCAGGTAACCCATTCATGACCCGGAACATTCTCATTGCACTTTCTTGCGAAGTCAAGTTTGGTAAACACATTCAGCTGCAGGGAACTGGAGAGGGCGAGACACAAGGGCAAGAGACACAGAAGGAAGGGACCGCTGGACAGCTCTGGCATCCAATTTTCCATTGGAATAAGGTGTGGTCCTCAGGCTGGAAATGTTGACATGAAAGAGACATAGCAAAGGGTATCGTTTTCACTTATGTCACTTCACATCCTTTTCAGAATTTGCTAAAATCTATTTTGCTTTCTTAAAAATCAGAACACATTTTTTCTTTTTCTATGTAAATTAAAGAAAAAAGATAAGTTGAATTTCTTGGTAATCCAGTGTTTGTCAAACTAATGCTTCAAACTCATCAATAGCCTGTGGTTTCAATAGCCTGTGCTTGCTCCTGGCCCCAACACAAGATGAGGATCTCCATCCACCGGTCTCTGCTCATATCCTTCCCCAACTAGAATTCTTTTCCTCTTTTCTCCCTCCAGCTACTCCAAATCCTACCCTCTCTAGAATTCCCAGTGCAAGGGCCCCTTCCTGCTCTGAAAGGCTGTATCTCTTCTCATCTATCAATAGAGTCACTGATTCCAACTCTAAGGGCAGTAACTAATGTTTATCATCTACCCAATGCTCCTAGGCTTGGGTTTCCAATTTACTCGTTTTAACCTTTTCATTCAATGTTGGATAGCTATCAAGAAACTATAAAATAGACATAATACACACAGAACACAATGCATACCCATAGACCAGTCGGTCTAAATCAAAGAACCCACCACTCACTTTGAAGTCTCTATGCTTTCTTCCTTCCCATCCTCCTCCCCTCTCTCCTGAAAAAAATCCACGACTCTGAAATTTTAATTCATAATTCCCTTACTTTTCTTTGTAATTTTACCATATACAGCCATCCCTTGGTATCCATGCGGAATGGATTCCAGGATCCCTCAGGATACCAAAATCTGAGGATGCTCGAGTCTCTGATATAAAATCGTGTAGCCTTTGCATACAGCCTATGCACATTCTGACATATACTTTAAATCATCTCTAGATTACTTGTAGTACTCAGTACAGTGGAAATACCGTGTAAACAGTTGTTATACTGGATTGGTTTTTTTATTTGCATTGTTTTTATTATTAAATTGCTATTTGTATTTATGTAGTTTTAAATATTTCATCTGTGGTTGATTGAATCCGTAAACGTGGACACACAGATATGGAAGGCAGACTGTGTATTTGTATCCTGTAACGATATATTGTTTGGCTAGAATGCTTGTATATTTTATGCATGTATTCGTCTGGGACTGCTTTTTATATTTCTAAGATTTACCCATGTTGTTATATGTAACTGTAATTCATTCATTTGATTGCTTATTCTGCCCCAGTGTATAAATGTCCTTCAATTTTCTACTCCACTCTCCCCTTGATGGACACGTGGGTTGTTTCCTTTTGTTTGTTTGCTATTATAAACTGTGTCACTATGAACATTCTTGTACATAGCACCTAGACACAGACCCAAGAATTTCTCTAAACTGGAATATATACCTAAGAGTAGACACTGGGTTGTAGTATGTGTACATCTTTGATTTTCCTGGATAATGACCAATTCTAGATTCCAATAACGGTGGACAGGAGCAACCAACACTGACTATTCTGGACAACAACTCTTATTATCCAATTAATTTTTTTTTCCAATCAAGAAGGTGTGAAGGGTTTTTCATTGTGATTTGAACTTGTATTTCCTGATTACTAATGAGGTTGGAAACTTTTCATATGTTTATTAGCCATTCATGTTTCCTCTTGTGTAAAGTGTCTGTTCAAGTCTCTTGCTCATTCTTTTCATACTATGTGGTTGGTCCTTTTCTCATTGATTCAGAGAAATTCTTTATATATTCTGGATAGAAATCTTTTGTCAGTTACCAAAGTTACAAATACTTTCTCCCAGTTTGTGATTTGTGTTTTCTCTTTTTTTATGGTGTTACTTCACTAATCAGAAGTTTATCTTTTTAAATTAATTAAATATATGAATCCTTTCCCTTATGATTTGCTTTTTTTTTTGCAAGCATTTAAAAAATTCTTCCCTAACCAAAGGTGATAAGAATATTTTCTTTTAGCTATTCTCTTTTATAAGTTGCCTAGTTTTATCTTTCATATTTAAATCTTTAATCTAACTAGTATTGATTTTTTTTAAAATTAGCTCAATGCTATATGTTGAGCTCTTAATAAATCAAATTTTCATATATATGTGATTCTCTTCCTATTTTATTTATAAGGTCAGTTTTTCTAAGTGACAATAAGTTTTGTACCATTCAATATAATTTTCTATTAATTATCTACATTTGGTATAGCATTCTCCTCTCTTTCCTTCCTATTTTTCATTGAATGTCTTAAATATTCTTGAACTTTGTTCTTCCACATAAATTTTAGAATCTACTTGTTAGGTTACACATAAACACACACAGACGCAAACAGAGCTGTTGAGATTTTGATTAGAGTTGCATTCAAGTTATAGATTAATTCGGGAGAAATTGATATATTAATAATATTGAGTTTTCCAGGCCACAAACATGGAATATCTCCTCATGTGTTTAGGTTATCTTAAATGTCTTTCAATTAAGTAAGTTGTATAATTTCCTCTCTAAAAGTCTTGTATATTTTTATTAGAATTATTCTTAGATACTTCATATATATTTTTTGTTATACCTTGAAAATGTTGTGTCATTGTAAATGGTATACTTTTATTAAATTATATTTTCTAACCATCTGTTGCAAATTTAAAAGATATTTTGCCTAAGACTAGATGTATTGGTTTGTTGAATTGTTGGTAAAATCTTGTTGCTAAAACTATATATTCCTGGTGTTTTCTTTGTAGGAATATTTTTCAACTACTGATAAAATTTCTTTAAGATTATAGGACCACACAAGATTTCTATTTCTTCATGATTTTCTTAAGCAAGTTACATTTTTGTAGGAATTTCTCATTTTATCAAAATTTTCAAATTTATTGGCATACAGTGTTTCCAATATTCTCTCATTAGCTTTTTAAAATCTACAGTTTCTGTAATGTCCCCTCCCCCAATTTTTATTCCCACTTCTATTTATTTGTCCTCTTTCCCTCGATCAAGTTTGCCAGCAATTTGTCAATTTCATTGGTCTTTTGAAGGAATCAATATTTTTTGATCTACTTATTGAATGCCTTTTATTTCATTAAATTCCTACTGTTTATTTCCTTTCTTCTACTTTCCTTTATTTTTTCTATTCATTTTCTTTGTTATGTGAGCTTGACTCATTAATTTTCCATCATTCTTTTTTACTATAAGTATTTAAGCTATAAATTTCCTTCTACATTCCACTTTGATTGAATAACACAAGTTTCGACAGGTAGTATTTATCATTCCATTATAATATTTTCTAAATTCCATAATGATTACAGCTTTGATCCATAAGTTATTTAGAATTGTGTTTCTTAATTTTCATGTATGTGGGTTTTTTCCTAGTCATCTTTTTGTTACTAACCACCAACTTCATTGCCTTTTGTTCTTACAATATCATCTGTATATTAATCTTTTGAAATGTGTTGAGATTTGTTTATAGCACAGAAAGTGTTAAATTCTTGTAAATGTTCCAAGTAAGCTTTAAAATAATGTATATTCTTCAATTGTTGGGAATATTGTTTCATAAATATCTGTTAGGTTGAGTTTGTTAATTGTATTGGTATAATCTATTATATCATTTATCATTCTTTTGGTCTACTTAGTATATTAGTTTCTGAGAAATATGGTATATTTTCCAACTATGAAAGTATTTGCATATTTTTCTTTATATTTCTTTCCATTTTTGCCTCGTACATATTGAAGTTATATTACTAGATACATACTGTGTGTATTATACAATTGCTGGTGAACTGAACCATGTACTATTATGAAGTGATCTTTTTATCTCTAGTAATGCTTTTTACCTTAAAGTCTATTTTGTCTAATATTAATATAGCTACCATAGCTTTCTTTTAGATAGTCATTTTCTAATACATCTTTTTCCATCTTTTCATATTCTTTCTGTATCCTTCTTATATTCTTATGCTTTAGCAAAATTCACATAGCTATTTCTTAATCCAGTCTATCTTATCTTTTAATTGTAGCATTTAGTTTACTTATATTTATTGGAAATACTTGTATATTTAAAGTTATTTCAACTATATTATTTTGTGCTTAATACTTACCATATTTATCCTGATGCTCCTTTGTTTTCTTCCATTTTTTCCTGCATTCTTTTGGGCTATTTTGTTTCTTTTCACTTTTTTTTCTTCTGCTAGTTTTAAAGTTATACTTCCATTTCAACTATTTTAGAGATTATCTTAGAAACTTTATCACAGTCTAAAGTTAATACCTCTCTTCCTCCTGACCAATGCAAAGATTTTTAAACACTTTCACTTTACTCTCCTCATGATTTATGTGATGCTTGTATTTGTATGTGTATTTTTTCTATTTTTTGCCAGTTTTTTTAGTTGACAAAATTGTATATAGTTATGGTGCACAACATGGTGTTTGAAATACATATACACTGTGGCACAGTTGAAGGAAACATGGAATCACAAACAATGATCACTCTAAAGACAAAAGGTTTGGTCCAAAAGAACTCAACGTAATGCAATGACTGTGAACAGTTTCGCTGAGTAGGATTAAGATATTGCAGGTGGAGTGATTCCCCAGGATGGCTCTTCAGTGCACCGGGGGCTGCTTGAGGGAGAGGAAGACTAGTGCCTACGGGAGATGTCACTGCGCGCCAGGGCCACCCTTTCCCATTCGGTGCCTGGGGGTGCCCACTCATCAATGCTCTGCAAAGGCTTCTTCAGCTGCCCCCGTTGTTTGCTTTCGTTTCCTATAGCTGCTTGTCCTGCCTCCCAGACCATTCTTCTAGCTCCTTCATTGCTTTTTCTTTCCACTTTGCCTCTTGCCTCTGAGAAGTGGTCTCAAGGGCTTCCAAGGGTTTGCTCTTCTCTCCACTTAGGGATACTTTTAGACTCCGATTGCAATTTTTAATCTACCTAATTAACAAATATACTACCTTACTTATCTTTTTTTTTGTGGTGAGAACACTTAAAATGTGCTCATTTAGCAATCTGCAAGCGTACAATACATTGTTACTAGTATTAACTGTAGTCACCATGTTGTCCGCTAGATCTAGTGAACTCATTTCTCCTGTCTAATTGAAACTTTGTATCCTGTGACCAGCATCTCCCCAATCCCCGCCCTGTACCCCTCCGCCCCTAGTAACCACCACTCTACTCTCTGCTTCTTTGAGTTCAACTTTTTAAGATTTCACATATAAGTGAAATCATATGGCATTTGTCTTTTCAGATGTGGCTTACTTCATTTAACATTATGTTCTCCAGCTTCATCCATGTTGTTGCAAATAACAAAATTTCCTTCTTTTAAAAGACCAAATAGTATTCCATTGTGTATATACACCACGTTTTCTTTATCCATTCATCTGTTGATGGAAACCTAGGTTGATTCCCTATCTTGGCTATTGTGAATGATGCTGCCGTGAGCACAGGAGTGCAGACAGACATCTCTTCGATACATTGTTATTGTCGTAGCTTTATACAATCAATGTTTGTTTAGATTCAGATAATCATCTACCATTCTTGTTCCTTATTATTTCTCCTTGAATCTCAAGACCTTCATCTATGATCACTTTCCTTCTGTCTAAAGTACACACTTTAGAAATTTGTTTAGTACGGATCTATTGATGTTTATTTTTAAATATCTTTATTTTGCAGGATTTTTTTCTCCAGCATAATGAAGATATTCTTTCACTGTCTTCTTGTTTCCATTGTTGCTTTTAGGTAACCAACAAATAAATCCATTATTGTTTCTTTGAAAGTAAGCTGTCTTTTCTCTCTAGCTGCTTTAAAGATCTTCCGTGTCTCTAGTGGTCTCTAGTTTCACTATGATATTTCTAGATATGGTTAATTATTGGTTTATTCATCTTGCCTGAGGATCATGGTACTTTGATTACAGTTGGCCCTCTGTATTCATAGGTTCCACATTCATGGATTCAACCAAGCTCAGATCGAAAATATTTGAAAAGGAAAAAAATAAAAAATAACTATACAACAATAAAAATAACACAAATAAAAATACAGTATAACAACTATTTCCATAGCATTTACACTGTCTTGGTATTATAAATAATCCAGAGCTGATTTAAAGTGTACAAGAGGATATGTAAATATTACACCATTTTATATAAGGGACTTGAGCATCCTTGGATTTTGGTATTTGAGGTGGATCCTGGAACCAGTCTCCTGTGCATATGGAGAAATGGCTGCATTTCTTTCTCCTGTTCCAAAGGTTCCCAATCATTATCTCTCCAAACGTTTCTTCTGTCTCTCTTTCTTCTCCCCATCTAAGACTCTGATTAGACATATGTTATACCACTTCCACCAATCATTTCTCTGTTTTTTAACCTCTCTTTATTATCTTCTACCCCTAAGTCTTTTTCTGTTGAATTCTAGTGATATATTCTGATTTATAACCCAGTTCAAAAATTCTGTCTCCAGCTAGAGCTAATATTTTAGCAAATCATTCATTGAATTTTACATTTTTCATTATTATGTTTCTTATTTCTAGGAATTATATCTGAATTTTTACTCAGTCTGCTTATACCTTCTCTATAGTTTGTTGCTGTTTACTTGTATCTTTTAACAAACACACTCATTCAGCTCTTTAAGCATATTAAACATATATATTTTATAGTCTGTATCTGGTAATTCCGTTATCTAAAATCTTTATGGATCTGATTTTACCCTCTGTTGTTTCTGCTTTCATTCATAATTTCTTTTTATCTTATATATTTTGTGAGATTGGACCAGGAGCTCATACTTATTGGTATTTTATAGGTAGAAATTCTTTGAAGCTTGGATTGAAGTCAGATTCCTTTAAAGAGGATTATGTTTAATTCTACCAGTTAACTGAGAACACTACTAATGTAGGGCCATTTTAAAATAATTTATTTCAAACTAATTATCAATTAGAGGTCTTATGGACCTTGTGGCTTCAAATTCTCAACGGAAAAATTTTTATTCCCTTCCATGAAGCAGCATGTTTTGCCATAGACGATTTTCCCAGGAGATGAGGAGAAAGGATGAGGATTTATTTTCAGCTCACGCTTACACTAAAGGGGGAAAACTTTTAGGATCTCAGTTTTATGAAGGGGGGCAGTCTCCACTTAACTCCTGCCTTGCGTAGGCCTTTGGTTCTATTTTTTATCCTTCCACCCTCCAAGATAATGAAAGCCAAAGCTGAGGTTCCCAGAGTTTGGCAAATATACTCAAGGCCAAGGCTAGCTTTGTGTTGCCATTAGCTTTCCAGGTTCCAGCTTTTACTCAGTTTTTGTTTTCTGAGTAGTGCATCCTTTCTTGTCATTTCATTGATACATTTTAGAGATTTAAAACTGTTTTTCCAGCATTTTTAATTGTTTTGAGCAAGTGTGTTGGTCCCAGTTAGTCTTCAGTACTGCTAGAAATCGAAGTCTACTCTCTTAGGTTTTTGGATGATTTAGAAGTTGCCTCCTTTTTCTCCCTTTTTATGCAGTTTTAAAAGGCTAACAACTATCTGTTACCCAGGAATATCTCTCTGAACCTCACACTTGCCTTACTCTCCCACCAGATTTCTCTTTCTCCTTTTGCTTCCCATGTCTACTGCGAATCAGTGCAAGAGCCAGTATGTGAGGGCTTGTCTCCGGGGTTGCTCAGAAGATGGTGAAAATGTAAGAAAGACTGGATTGTCATTGCTGGTGCCTGATTAGGGAAATATATTTTAGGTGTTGTACGTTGGAGACCAGAATACATTTTCCCATAGAAACAATGTGATAAATTATTTCGAATGTAAATTTTAAAAAGTCTTTTTAGAATAATTATCCAAGTACATATGAATTAAATAGGCTCTGTGGGCTTGCTTATGAATCTAACCAATCATTAATTGGATTCAAACACAAATAATTTAAGTGGAGCTGTTGAAATACAATTGTGTGTGATATGCCTTGTATGGTTAATTAATTTTTTCATGTATTTGTGTCTTTTCCCTCTAGTTAGATTGTAAACTCCTTGACAGTATAGACCACGTCTTATACTTCTTTATGCCTCCCCATATCTTCTGGCTTGGGGATTCTGACTAGTTGGCTGGTGGATTATGATAGAGGTGGCGGCCAATAGACCGTAGAATACATTTGGAGTCATTTATTTTATCTGACTCACTCCCTAATAGAGGTACTAATTGTCCAGTGAAAAAGACTCCAATACAGATGCCAAAAGAAATGGGGGCTTTGAATAATTCAGTGGTTTTCTTATTTTTAATAATGGCTGATTTGCAGATTACCCTATAATTTAGCCACTCAACTAAATTCCTGGTTACCAACAGAACGGAAGGATTCACATGTCGAAATGAAACACAGAACCATGAACACATGACCATTTAGCTATGGGTGGGCATGTGTGCCTTAGAGTGTATGATTCTAACTTTGTTAGGTATCTAATGTTATTCTAGAGTTATCTGTTAGTGTGTTTGATTGCTTTTCCTATGCCCTTTATTATTTTTTTAAGAAAAAAATATATAGGGGGGATGTTCAAATAGAAGAAATAATCCATAGGTTACAAAACATATTGGGAAATTTCCATTATTCAACTTTAGAAACAATGTTCAGTTGCAGTTCACAGACTGCCATGGTTCAGAGGAGCAAAATTGATACGTGCTAAAATTGAAAAAGTTTCTTTTAGAAATGAAGTTTACCAAAATTTCCAGCAGAACTGTTGCCTGAAGGAAAGTTCCTGGGCTCCAGCCTCTGTTATGCCTAACAATGAACCACACAAGTCTGGACAGATGGTTGGATTCCAAAGCCTGTCTCATGTTACAGTATTTTCTTCCTATTGTCTCCCCTGAATTCTACAGGGAAAAGGGAAAATGCTATGACTTTCAAAAAGTATAAAAAGTATCTTCAGTACATTTTGTGGAGTCACAAGTAGTCAACATTCATTATCTTGGAAATCTATTCTTCTTTTTAAAAAATGTTTTCTTGGTTAAAATACGATTTCTTATTGTGGGCAGTATGGTTTATTTTCCTCACTATCTTCTTAGCGAGAAATACAAAATAGGAGATGGATTTACATCTTTTCCTAGATTTTTGCTACGTTCTCTTTCTCAAAGTATGGTAACATTCAGTTCTGAGCTATGGTGAGGCGCAGCTGGGACTCGTTCTTAACACCACCGATATCCATCCAGTGCCAATACCATTTAGTCCCTAAACCGCTCTCAAATCTGTCCAGTTCTCTACATCTCTGATACTACCACTCGGGCTTAAAGGCTTGACATCTGTCACCTGGATTATTGCAATAAGTACCTAACTGATCTACCTACAGCGACCTCCCCCCGACCCCCACCCCAATATGTACTACAGTCAAAACAGAGAGATTTTTTTCAGCTGCAAATCTGGTCATGGTCCTATCAGTAGTTTCCTATCACTCTTAGAGTCAAGACACCATCCCTTACCTGGCACACACCGGCACAATCCTGCTTACGTCTCCAGCCTCATGTCTTATCCTCTTTCTCCTTTTACCTCTAGATCAGCGAAGGTGTCGCCCTTTCGTTCCCTCCCTAGTTCTGTCTACGTAAGGCCATTCCCCACCGTCTTGACTTCACTAAGTCACACTCCTTTTCCAGAGCACAGTTCAGGCATCGCAACTCAGGGAAGCCTCCCTTGACCTGCCTTACCTTTACCCCAGTGATTAGGTCAAGTCCTGCCGTTTGCCCTTGTGGAACCACTATCTTACCTCTCTGTCCCAGCACTCAGACGAAAGGGAGACACTTATGATCCTGTGCACCAGGACTTGGGGTTTCAAGTGAGGAAACATAAGCAAAGAAGTATATTTATTGAGTAATCAGCTTCTAAAATTCAAGCCAATATTTCTAAACCACACAAGAAATATACACAAAAATATTATACTTAAAGGTTCTCAAAAGAGCTAGGGAATTTCTTAATAAACAAATATCAGATATTCTTTAGCAATAAACAACCTGGGCTATCTAGACTGCTGCTGAGTTTGTGATTTCAGAGCCAGCAGCATCTCAACAATTGTTCCAACCAACCCCCTCAAAAATACAGACGAGCAGAGTAAATCTCAAAAGTGCATCTCATAGATCTCACAAATAGTTAATGCTAGAGTATGAAGTGGAATTCGTACAAGGTGCCTGAGTTTCCAGTTTTGGGGTCCTCTTTTCATTATTACTACATGCTGTCTCTGCTTACATCACTTACAGAAATAGAGCAATTAAAATTTTATTTTTCAATATAAAGAAGACTATTTTCTTTTTTAATTTCATTTTTTTAATTGATAGATAAAAATTGTATATACTTATGGTATACAACATGATGCTTTGATATATGTGTACATTGTAGAATGGCTAAATCAAGCTAATTAACATATTCTTTAACTTATATACTTATCATTTTTTGGTGGTAAGAACACTTAAAATCTACTTTCTTAGCAATTTTCAAGTATACAATGTACTGTTACTAACTATCATAACCATGAGGTACAATAGAACTCAGATAAGTCCTCAATGCTTAGTTCTTTTCATAGCTAAGCAAGCTAATGGTCAGCTTGTAGCACAAAATAGTGTGACTTACAGACATTTGAGCTAAAAGGGACATTAAAAACCTTTTAGTCCAACAACCCAATGTGTGCAGAAATACTTTCTGAAAGACCCTAAACAGAAGAGAAATTAAATTTATACAGGCATACCTCAAAGATATTGCAAGTTTGGTTCCAGATCGCTGCAATAAAGCGACTATCACAATAAAGTGAGTTACACAGATTCTTTTTGTTTTCCAGTGCATATAAAAGTTATGTTTACACTGTACTATAGTCTATTAAATGTGCAATAGCATTACTTATCATAAAAAATATTTTATTGCTACAAATGCTAATGATCATTTAAGGCTTCAGCAAGTCATCACCTTTGCAGGCAAAGGGTCTTGTCTCAGTGTGGATGGCAGCGTTGCTGAAGGTGGGGTGGCATGGCAATTTCTTAAAATAAATCAACAATGAAGTTTGCCACATCGATTGACTCTTCCTTTTCTGAAAGATTTTTCTGTAGCATGTGACGCTGTTTGATAGCATTTTACCCACAGTAGAACATCTTTCAAAATTGGAGTCAATTCCCCTCTCAAACTCTGCTGCTGCTTTATCAACTAAGTTTAGGTAATATTCTAAATCCTTTGTTATTTCAACAATGTTCCCAGCATCTTCACCAGCAGTAGATTCGGTCTTAACAAACCATTTTCTTTGTTCATCCATAAGAAGCAACTCCTCACCTGTTCAAGTTTTGTCATGACATAGCAGCAGTCCAGTGACACCTTCAAGCTCCACCACTCTTGATTCTAATTCTCTTGCTATTTCTATCACATCTGCAGTTATTCCCGACACTGAAGTCTTAAACCCCGCAAAGTCATCTATAAGGGTTGGAATCAACTTTTTCCAAACTTCTGGTAATGTTGATATTTTGATCTCCTTCCATGAATCATGGATGTTCTTAATGGCATCTAGAATGATAAATCCTTTCCAGAAGGTTTTCAATTTACTTTGCCCAGACCTATCAGAGGAATCACTGTCTATGGCAGCTATAGCCTGAAAAATGTCTGTCTTTCTTTCTTTCTTTCTTTCTTTCTTCCTTCCTTCCTTCCTTCCTTCCTTCCTTCTTTCCTTCCTTCCTTCCTTTCTTCCTTCTTTCTTTCTTCTTTCTCTCTTCTTTCAAGAAGGTCTTCCTCTGTCACCAACGCTAGAGTACAGTGGTGTGATCATAGCTCACTGCAGCCTTGAACTCCTGGACTCGAGTGATCCTCCCACC
Source organism: Cheirogaleus medius (assembly GCA_008086735.1). Lineage (NCBI taxonomy): Eukaryota > Metazoa > Chordata > Mammalia > Primates > Cheirogaleidae > Cheirogaleus > Cheirogaleus medius. The sequence continues at coordinate 4,185,721 of VBSM01002912.1, forward strand.
TTGGCCACGCCAATCACTAGAATTGCAGGCATGAGCCACTACACCCAACTTGAAATGTATTTCTTAAAGAATAAGACTTGAAAGTCAAAATAACTCCTTGATCCCTTGGCTGTAGAATGGATGCTGTGTTTATCAGGCATGATAACATTGATCTCCTTGTACATCTCCCTCAGAGCTCTTGGGTGACCAGGTGCATCATCACTGAGCAGAATATTTTGAAAGGAATCTTTTTTCCTGAGCATTAGCTCTTAACAGTGGGCTTAAAATAAACCATACTGTAAACTCAGTAAACCATACTGTAAACAGATGTTTTGTCATCCAGCCTTTATTCTTCCACTTGTAGAGCACAGGCAGAATAAATTACGTATAATTCTTAAGGGCCCTAGGATTTGGGGAATTCAGAGTGAGCATTGGCTTCAACTTAAAGTCACCAGCTGCACTGGCCCATACCAAGAGAGTCAGCTTGTCCTTGGAAGCTTTGAAGCCAGGCATTGACTTCTTCTCTCTAGCTATAAAACTCCTAGATGGCAGCTTCTTCCAACACCAGGCTGTTTTGTCTACATTGACAATCTGTCGTTGAGTGTAGCCACCTTCGTCAGTGACCTTGGCTAGCTCTGGATAACTTGCTGCAGCTTCTACAACGGCACTTGCACTTTTATGTCATGGAGACAGCTTCTTCCTTTAACCCTCAGGAGCCAACCTTTGCTGGCTTCCAGTTTTCCTTCTGCAGCTTCCTCACCTCTCTCGGCCTCCACAGAATTGAAGAGAGTCAGGGCCTTGCTCTGGATTAGGCTTTGGCTTGAGGGAATGTTGAGGCTGGTTTGATCTTCCATCCAGACCACTAAAACTTTCTGCACATCAGCCATAAGGCTGTTTTGCTTTCTTATCATCCGTGTGTTCGCAGGGACAGCACTTCTAATTTCCTTCGTGAACTTTTTCTTTACAATTCACAGCTTGGCTAACTGCTGGGCACGAGAGGCCCTGCTTATGGCCTTTCTTGGCTTTTGACATGCCTTCCTCACGAAGCTTAACCATCTCCAGCTTTTGATTTAACACGAGAGATGTGTGACTCCTCCTTTCACTTGGATGCTTACAGGACTTTGCAGGGTTATCCACTGGCCTAATATCAACATCGTTGTGTCTCAGGGAAGAGGGAGGAAGAGAGACAGGGAAATGGGCACTCAGTGGAGCAGTCAAAACCCACACAGCATTCACTGATTAAATTTATTACCTTCTGCGGACGTGGTTCCTGGTACCGCAAAACAATGACAACAGTAACATCAAAATATCACTGATCACAGATCACCATAGCAGATATAATGATAAACAAAAAGTTTGAAATGTTACAAGAATTACCAAAATGTAGCACAGAGCCAGGAAGTTACTACTGGCACCTGCCATTGAAAAACTGGTACCCGGTCACTTCCAGTGACTAAGTCCTCACAGCCTCCCTTGTGTGAATCCCCTTTCAAGTAACAGGAACTTTATCTTTTATAACTCTGTTATTCTTCTTCACCAAGAAATAAATGACCATTTTTAATGAAACAAGACAGTAACAACCTAAAGCTTGACTCTGGAGGTTCTAGCTGTGTACTCTGTGTGTGTGCGTGTGTGTTTTAAAACCAAAGCACATAAAGTGTACCTGGCGGGTTTAACTGAAAAATACAAAATTCAGATTATACAGTTAGCTCATCTTTCATTTTGTGTCCTTGCTAAGTCATAAGAGAGAGAGAGAGAGAGAGAAAGACATTTTTGTTATTTCAAAGTCAAAACCAACCTTTTAAAGTAAGACCATTGGATACCACGTATAAGCCCAACACCAACCAATAATTCACTGCTTTAATATTTTCAATGACCACTTCATTGCATAGATAAACTCAGAGACAGAGGAACTAGAGCCAGCCATATATTCGTTACTTTCTTCCCTTTCAGACTCTTTTGCTTTGGTGATAAAATTCTGTGTCCCCTACAGGAGTGTCTAAACCAGACAGCAACTCCACTATCATTCTGGCAAAATCAGAAAGAGAATAACTTCCTTTCTTTTGTTTACAATGTACTGCTTTAATAAAGAGAAGACAGACAAATGGATTTGTTAATCAAGTAACTTTTTTCTATTTATTTGCCAGGCATTTTCGCACTGTCAGTAAGTTATTTTGTTCTTGAAATTGCCTCGATTGCGATAGCTCACTATATCACACTCGTTTATAGAAGAATCTCTCAACTCTATATATGTTAAATGATAATATAAGTAGATCCATCCATCCACCTGATAGATCCACATTCATATGATAGATCTAGGATATTGGGTCTTTGGACCTATCACTTCTCTGTTTTAATGGGCAGTGAAGAGCTTTAAATCTGGCATCTGTCATTGCCTACGTTGGTCCAAATTATGTCACGCTAAATACCAGGAAGATACGTTACAGGGGAAACCAGCAGTGGGTTATGAATGTGATAAACTTCATATTACCATGTGCTTGTGCCGGAATATTAGAACTGTTGCCAGATGCTTCCTGTAGACTTCCAGAGAGGAGGAGAGCATGGTGCCACTGGGACACAGGGGCGCTGATGGGAAGACACATAAATCATGGGGCATTTTCATTTCATTCGGCCCCGTGTGACTCCAGCGACATCACTGAGAATAACTGGGTCCACACCAGGACCCTTTCCCTTCTGCACTCGGATGCCTTCGAGGTGCTGCTGCGCCAGCCCGGGCCCTGCAGCGATTCACACCCTCCCCTAATCACGTCCTCGGGGGCCGTCATGTATTTTCATGGGTTTGCCCTATTATCCCTCCCTGCTTGAGTCTTACAGATAATTGATGATGCTTCAGTTAATCATCTTTCCCCCTCTTTTGTTCCCCAGGTACCTCGGCCTTCAAGGGGCTCCTTTATTGAGGATCGATGTCTTCTCCTAGGTAATTGATCACCGTAGACCCGGGGACACCCGATTCATCGCTGAGGGAGGATAATCATCATGAATAATCGGAAAGCAGTAGCCGCGCTCCTGCAGGAGTGCAAGCAAGTGCTGGACCAGCTCCAGTTGGGGCCGCCAGATGTGTCGGAGGAGGACAAGAGCGAGCACCAGCGGTGCAGAGGTGAGGTTCTGATGGGAGGCACCAGGGGTGACCCAGCAGGCTCACCCTCCTCTCCCCTGCCTGAACGACACATTCTCATCTCTGCCCTATTTTTCTTCTCTTGGCAGATGACCACCGAGAGATGAGTGGGTTTCTAGGGCATGAATGGGACATGGGCTGCGGGCGGACGGGCAGGGAGGAAGCCCACTTTGTTGCAGTGAATTGCTGTCAGTTCTAATTTTAGGCTTCAGTAAACATGAGGCTACGAGAAACAGTTTAGTTCAAGAAGAACAAAGGGTCCAAGTTGGCTGGTGCACATAAATTTCAATTATTAAAAAATTGAAGCAACTTCTGAATGGTGGCACAGACTTTTTTTCAAACTAGGATTTTGTGCCTCATCAGTTTCCATAGACTTCTGCGGGTTCCATAAATATGTCATCTCGCCAGTCCAGTCTCTCTCTTTTTGGATCACCAAGACATTCCGCACGCTGTATTCTCACGCCACTTGTAAAATAAATCCACTCCTCCCGATGAACGCTGATTGCATCATTTCAGGGTTTAAGAATTTGGCTTTTTGCTCATTTCATAGTTTGTGCCATTCATAGTTTTTAGATAAGTCATTATTTAGGAAATTTCAAGCACAAAGTCTAGAAAGTTAAACACTTCTTATTTCTTCTTAAGCTAGTTTAGAAGAGGCAACCCTCTTTTCTTTAGATTTCTTTTTAGCATTCAAATAAATTTGTCTTCATTTCTATAATTATCTTTTACATGCTTTTAATATTTTTCTTTGTATATTTGGTGCTTTGCTCTTCCTTACAGAAATAAGGTTTCCAAATAAAATGTGCGTTCCTCATCTCTTTTGTTGTTGGTTAATATGTCATGAGAAAAGGTTCTAGAAGAGTCTTTTCTCCCAAATTCTTGTACATAGGCATGTATATTTTTACAGAGGCACTTTTAGGTGCCTATGTAATTCTTAATCATTTGTAACCTGTCATTTGTGTGCCTTTCAAGATAAAATCACCTACGTCTAGTCATTGCACAACCTTAGTTGATGTGTTTTCTTTCTTTACTAGCGAGATACACCAACGTGTGGCTTTGCTTGCTAGCAGATGTCAAAATGGCAAGAACTTGGCACCTACAGAATATGCTCTATGGCTGGTCCTAGTTCTCCCCAGGGGCAGTGTGTCATGTTCTGCCGTTTCCACTGAAGTTTTTCTCTTGGCCTTTTACTACATCACACCCTTTGTCTGCTCAGCCCAAATTCCTTTAAGCTTTGTGTTCTCCCCAGTGAAGACCCTGAGCCCACAATTGAGCAGCATTTTCTCCTTCCTTTTCTGTCCCCCAAGTGCCACAGAATAGGAGAAATAATCAGTTTAGTTCCAGATAAGGCAAATCAAGTCTGTAAAATCACTAAATTAGACACGGCCCTCCAGGTAGGCTGCCCGGGAAGTCAGTGATCAGAGAGGTGGAGGAGGCCACTGCGGGGGCTGAGCCGGATGAGCCCGAGCTAGGGGACCCTACGCAAAGCCACCGGCGGTCACCGTGCTCACTCCCCTGGCAGGTGGCTTCAGAGCTGCTCCAGAGGGCGGGTCGTGCCGCCACCGATGTCGTCACCGTCACCACGTGTGCTCGAGAGAAAGGCATTATTAGTACGGGGTCACTTAAGGCGGCAGGGCGAGCCGGCAGACTCGGGGGACACAAACACTGTGGTTTTTATTCTCCTCCCTCCTCCTCTCAGCCCCATCCTTTTCCCGCAGAAATGGTCCTCGTCAGCACGGGCGGCCACCCTAGCAACTTCCCCAGAGGTGGAGCAGGAGCCGGAAGCCAAACAGAGATACATTTTCAAAAACGTGCTGTGGTGACATCTTTATGTCAATATGCCCCACGCGACATTCCTGCAGGACCGGTGGGGAAAGAAAGGGTGGTGGGAAGGGGGCAAAAACGAGTTGTAAAGGGTAGACTTTCTCCCTGATGATGAAGAAATGTGAAAGCACTAAAGCTGTTCAGTTCAAATATCATCAAATTCTGTGAACCCAGAAATCATATTTCTGTTGTCACTCGACTACTCATATTCAGCCACAGATGGAGTGTCCAGATAATTTATCAAGCAAACCAGGACATTTCTGAAAGGGAAAAGGAGCACTGTTCATAAGTTGAGATTAGGTCAGTGGCAGAAAGAGGGCCAGCCCTTCCAGCTCAATGTGACCTCCGAGGTCCCCACTGCTGAGGGGCCGACCATTTCAGTGTGACACTTGTAAGTCATTCTTAGTGACTGACGCCGATTATTCACTGGCCTGGCCCGTGTGATATCTCCTCAAGGCCAGGCGGTTCTTCCCCACCAGGAAACGTCCTTACAATCGCCCAGTCGGTAGCAAATTCATAAAAAGGCAGAGTTGTATTTTCTTTCTTCTCTTTGTTTTTCGTTTTCTCTGTCATCTCTCTTTTGCTCTGTGTACTATGTCTCACCTAGACGTAAGACGGAGCATGTCTTCCAGCCACGGTGGGCTTTCGCCCAGCAGGGTGTGATTTATGATATGAAAGTGCCGAGACAGGAAGCTTGTCCTCAGCGAGCTCGCGTTCTGGTGGGAGAGACAGATGCAGCTGCAGAGCAGAGGGAGATCACGCCTGTCATCCCAGCACTCTGGGAGGCCGAGGCGGGAGGATCACTCAAGATTGGGAGTTCGAGACCAGCCTGAGCAAGAGCGAGACCCCGTCTCTACTAAAAATAGAGAGAAATTAATTGGCCAACTAAAAATGTATAGAAAAAAAATTAGCAGGGCGTGGTGGCGCATGCCTGTAGTCCCAGCTACTCGGGAGGCTGAGGCAGGAGGATCGCTTGAGCCCAGGAGTTGGAGGTTGCTGTGAGCTAGGCTGACGCCACGGCACTCTAGCCCGGGTGACAGAGTGAGACTCTGTCTCAAGAAAAAAGAAAAAGAAGAACAGCAGGAGGGAGACTGATAGGAGCATTCGCTGTGGGTTTTGAGCCCTCAGAAGGGGCAGCTCCATTCTGCTGTGAGGACGTCGCAGGTGACGAGAGGGAACAATGTTGTCACTGAACGCTGAATGACGTCAGTGCGCCTGGCGTTGGGGGAGGGCATTCCAGACAGCCAGAACAGTATGTACAAAAACATTAAAGAATTTTATACAGGGCAATGGCCCGGTCTAACTTGTGTTTAGAAAAAAAAGAGGATCAACAAGTTGGAAGATGAAGTGGATGGAACAAGACTGAAAGCAATAATTTAGGCCAAAATTACTGAAAAAAGAAGAAGAGAAAATTGATTTTGGAAGCCACAGGATTTGATAACCAATTAGATTTGGGGAGGGAGAGAGAACAAAAAGTAGACCGATTCCTGGGTTTCAGATTTGGGTAACTAAATGAGGTGGTTTCATCCATCAAAATATAAAATGTAAGGGTACTCATATAGAAAAAGGGAATGCGTTTGGTTTTGGATATGCTGAGGATGGGATGCCTACAAGACAAGTACCTAGAGACCTGTGGCTGGCAGTCGCACACACAGGTCCACAGTCCCTTATTCAGAACCCTGAATTCAGAACTTCACCCATGTCAGGAGGGTCTTGTGGTGCAGCGTGTCACACTCATACTCCAGCAGAAGGTCAGGCAGCGCCTAGAATCAAGCATCAACATTTTTAAACTTTGGGATCATCTCAGCAAGTCCTTAACCACTTCGGTACCAGCGTCGACTATGGTCGTCAGCCACAGATAAACACGCACAGCCCA
>VBSM01002912.1:4214523-4225349 GCA_008086735.1 Cheirogaleus medius
TAGAGATGGGGTCTTGCTCTTGCTCAGGCTGGTTTCGAAATCCTGACCTTGAGCCATCTGCCTGCCTCGGCCTTCTAGGGTGCTAGGATTACAGGCGTGAGCCACCGCGCCCGGCCTGTGACATGTTTTTTACCACAATGTGTGTGAGAGGGAGAGAGAGACTTGAATGCCTGTCTGGCTCTGGCCCTTTTGATTTTGTAAGTTTTGGAGTCACTTAACCTTTCAGCTTCAGTTTCCTTTTCTTATTTACGTTTTAGAAGTACTATGAAGTTTAAATGAGATCCTGTGTGAACAGTTCTCACAATCTAGACAGCGCTAGGAAGGTGGAATCATTATTATCAGTGAGGAGAGAGTGAGGTCCCCTACCGGGCACAGCCTGCCTCGGACCACTGCCCCGAAACTGCAGCAGCCTGCGAGAAAGAGGGCAGAGCCAGTGACAGACACCGAACGTGCGCTGAAGTGCGGACGACACTCACGGGCTCACCGACAACCCTCCAAGGTCCATAGCCATGAGCAGGGTGACAAGGATAAGGTTGTTCTTTCTAATTAAAAAAATAAGAGAGGCCAGCGGTGGCAGACACTGCAAGTTCTGCAGACAGCAGCTGAAGCTGCAAAGCAAAGGATTATATTCAGATGTCCCTAGAGACGGGAGGACTCTTGACTGAGAGACCCGCCTTATTAGACAGAGCCGGCCACATGCAAAACCGTCAACTTACTTTCCCATCTTTGAGTTTACATTTTGTGAATGTCAAATGAGTGAATTGTTCTCATTTTGAAACTTGTTGTTTTCGGATTGATGCTTTATTTGACAAACCTCTGTAGAAGTTGTGAGTACTTGGATTTTAGGTAGGCTTTTTTTTTGGTTGGAAGGGAACAGAAGAAGCTCATTCACGTGAACTCATCAAAGAGGGTGTACATTATTATGAAAATACAAGCTGTACAGCAAAGGAGACATGTAACTTTTAGAACAGCACTCATGAAAAGGTGGCTTTGGATTCAAAGCCATCATTCTTGGATTTTCCCTCGTGTTGCCCATAAATGTGGCTAATCTACAGTCCACTTTCCACTTCTTTCTACCTTGCAACAACAATTCTTTATATATTTCTTAGTTCAGGTTGATAAGTCGGTTTTTTTTTTTTTTAAAGCCAGACCACAGGGTCATGGGGACAGGTATCAAGTGGCTACTCTTGATCAGGTGGCCTTGATCTGGTGGTGGGGTGGGGAGAAGGATGTCAAGGCCGAGGAGCAAACCCATGGCCACTCCAAAGACAGAGGCTGTGGGCAGAGCGATTTCCCTTACAAAGGGCTATGGTGTGCCTTAGAAAGTCAGTGGTTGATGATAGGGTCTTCGGGAGGATCCAATAGATAATATCTTTCTTCCTCTCTCGGATCCTGAGCAAATTGAGAAATCAAACAAAAGAGGCAGACAAGAGACAAAATATCACCTTTAATTCTGCTTAAGGCTGAACTGGAAGATATGGCTTTGTCTTAGACCATAGGGGATCTGCTAGCTGAACCCAGAATTACGTAGATTTCCTCATTCAATCACGGGGCTTACTGGGCCAAGCAGAACACCCCACATAGGGTGGCTTACTAGATAAGACTTAGGAGACAGAGAAGCAGAGAAGGGTCCTTGTTTCCTTTAGATAGCTCATTTCCAAGAGAAAAAATGGGGGCACGAAGCCATACACACCTAGTTGATTCTTCTGAAATTTGCTGACCAGCCACTCCATCTCCTGCACAGCAGAGTGGGCAAAGGGACAGAGAGGCTGAGAGCTACAGTCACTGAGCTCCCTTTACATGGAAGGAAACATCAGGAGAAGAGATATTCCCCCCAAGAGTTGGCATCTCCGTCACCATAAGAACGATGCTTGGCTTAGAACAAAAGACAAATACAGTGAAATTTTTTCATACTTAATAAACACATCAATAGTTTAAAAGTCCTAACAAGCTAAGAAAGCATCAGTTTGAAAAGAGAAAGGTTATTGTGCTGGTTATCGGTAGGCATTACCTGATGGATAAATGCCTATAAATATAAATATTCTGTTCTGTATACAGTGCTATAGATCATCAAACCAAAAAAAAAAAAAAAAGAGGAAAAATATAAACAAATCATATGAATAAATACCATAGATAGAATCCTGGAATGAGCCAGATGTAAAATTTTATGGTAATTTTACTCAGCCATAGGCAAGTGTCTAAAAGAGCTGTTGCAGGCATAGTTTGAAAGGCAGAGACTCCTCTCTACTTAGGTGAATGTATTTGTTCTTCCTTTCAGTTTGTTCAGTTAAACCATGCTGAGACCAGCAACTGCAACAGTGTTGATTGCATAGAAGGTATTTATGAACACAACTATGAGTAATCAGATGATTGATACCCAACTCCTCTAGCTTTCCTGGTACAGGGCGTGTACAGAGGGTGTGAGCATGTGGGATCCGGACCCGTACTTCTTGTGTTCGAATCCCCGATCTTAGTCACAGGTCGTATGACCTTGGCATGTTCCTTAACCTCTGCAGCTCGGGTTTCCCATCTGCCCAGTAGGAATCATAACAGAACCTGTCTCTTAACTTTGCCGTGAGGACTGAGAGAATCGGAACATAGAGAGCGCCTCGCAGTGGGCCTGGCACCTGGTTTTCCCCAGGAGGTGTTCGTACCTAAGAGGATGCGAAGAAAGCAGTGCTCAGTGAGCCAACCTTGCAGGAGGAAAACAGGCAATGCTTATCGTGCCTTCTAGGCTTCCTGTGTGAACAAACACGCCCAGCGAACACTCAGCTTGATTGAGTTTTGCATACGGCGATAATGGCATTGGGTGACAAAGTCAGTTATGCTACGAGCTGCGTAACCACTAAATCAAAGGTCTTAAGCAGGAGTCCTCAAACTTTTTAAACAGGGGGCCAGTTCACTGTCCCTCAGACCGTTGGAGGGCCAGACTATAGTTTAAAAAAAAAACTATGAACAAATTCCTATGCATGCTGCTCATATCTTATTTTGAAGTAAAAAAACAAAACGGGCAAAAACACCTGGCGGGCAGGATAAATGTCCTCAGCGGGCCACATGTGGCCCCCGGGCTGTGGTTTGAGGACCCCTGGTCTTGAGTATAACACCCTAACAAAGCAGAAGCTGATGTTTGTCCATAAAAGCTTGCCTCCTTTATCTCTGCTGCTCTCGCTTTAGGTTACACTTTCATTAAGGCCTGTTTTCCTCTTTTTCTCATTTTATCGATTCATTCAACGTGATGGTAAAAATCAAAGTTAAAATGTTACCTAAAATTCTATATTTCTCCTTAATTAAAACGTAGGCAACAAATGAAGCAGAGTGTCATGATCTGATGTGGGACGTCCTCCCAGAAGGAAGGATGATGGAGAGAAGAAAGCAGCCCAACAATACATCTAGTGTGATCTCATTTCTGAAAGAAAGACGGAGAGGGAGGGGGGGAGAGAGAGAGAAAGGGAGGGAGGCAGGAAGCAAAGCAAAGCCAGACAAGGAAATCAGTTCGTGCCTAGGTATAAAGAAAAGGGCAGAAGTTCTGGAAGATTCTCTCCCACACCGTTATCAGAGAGTGAGGCTAAGACTGGGGCGGGGAGGAGGGAAACATCATAAGGGAAACTGCGGGGCACTTTTAATTTCCACCTATATATTTTTGTTTGAATTTTTAGCAACAGGAAATGCGCACTGATCACCTGCATCATTTTAGAAACGGAATGGGAGAAATGGAACGCAGGGAACCCCCCCTAACTGAATCGGACTTTCCTTTCTTTTGGTTCAATCCCCCAGTAAACTGTGTCTCTCCTCCACGCTGTGGGTTTCGCTGTTGTTGTTGTCACGAGAGTCCCCACAGGCTAAGCTGGGCCCTAAACCTGCCTTCTCTCCCCCGCGGGTCCCCTCGGTGGCCGCGCGCTGCAGGCGACCCTGCGGGCCTCCATCCGCGCCCGGGACTGCGTGGCCGCGGCCGCCGTGGTGTTCCTGCTGGACCGGTGTCTCTACGGGCTCGACGTCTCCGCGGCGCTGCTGCAGGTGGCCAAGGGTCTCCACGAGCTGCAGCCCGCGACGCCCATCGCCCCGCAGGTGGTCATCCGCCAGGCGCGCGTCGCCGCCAACTCAGGTAGGCCCCTCCCCGGCCGCCGGGCCCGGGCAGCGCGACCCCTCCCCGGCCGCCGGGCCCGGGCAGCGCGACCCCCGCGGGCACCGCGCGAGGTGCCACCTCCCCGCCCGCCGTCCACCCCCGCTGCCCGCACAAAGGCCCTGGCATAAAGGGTTTCAGAGCCAAAAGCAGTAGGGAAAATTGTGAAAGGGTGTGGAAAATACTAATTGGAGCTTTTGTCTTCTAACAAATCTGTCCTGCTGCTTTCAAACAGGGGTATCTGAATCGCTATACTTCTGACCAAGAGCCTTTAAAAAGCAGATTAGAACTCGACTATTTTCTCTTAGGGCTCCTGTCTCCTTTCTGTAGGGCCACTTGACTAAGCCGACAATAGAGCTGACAAACCCACTGAAGTAATTTGAGGGGGTTTTTTTCCCCCATCATTCAGAACACCGGTACAGTACCTGATTAGGTCTTAAAGTATCTTTCTTTCTTCCTCCCGTCACTTTGAATGCAACGAAAATGAGGCTGACGTTCTAACTTAAGACGCAGTGCGGAGGGGGTCAGAGGGGAGAGGGGCCTGCGCCGCGTTGCAGCGAAGTCCACTTCCATAGAGTTCTCGAGCTATTTAAATTGCCAATAAGCATTGCATTTAGAAACGTGCAGCCTGCTATTCTCATTTCCAAGAAGTGAAAAACTAAAGGGTGAAAAGAGAAAGCAAGTTGCCCCTCCCAGAAACAGGACTGGCTCGTTTTTTCATCTTTTATTGGTTTTACGCAATTTGCTATTATTTTAATAACTCTGATCTTTAAGAGGTTAAAACCTTTTTACTTCATTTCCTTTGAAAAGGAACTGTACTAACTATACGAAACGGGACAATGGCAGAATGCAGAGAGGGGCAGGGACAGGAGGACATGGGAGACGCGGACTTGTGGAGGTTAACTTTTCAAAAGCCCAAGTTCACTCACTTTCAAATTCTTGCAACTGTGCATAAAGTGTGGCCATCTCTTATTATTTACTTTTCTAGAGTAATTGCAGGGACAGAGTCGAACTTAGGAAAAATTTCTTCTTTCAAATGTTGCTGGTAGTATTTACAGTGTTTGGGATGGGAGGAAAACCTCAGATGCCAGTGGACATCTGACACCATCAGACGGTGGGGACCACTCTCTGGGGGAACAGAATGGAGAAGGCTGGAGTGTGCAAGGCAGGCTTCTACTGTTGCTTCTCATCCAGAAGAACTCGGAACAGAGTTAATGGAGCAGATTTTGTGACATGCAGAATTGCTACAGGGTGGCAGGGAAACTGAGGTCAGATGGCAAGCAAGTATGTTGACAGGTTTGCTTTTGCACCACCAAACTGATCTAAGTTTCCTTTTTGTTTGTTTTGTTATTTCTCTTGTGTCGCTAACCAAAGTGGCATAGCTACTAACAGGTAAGTCCTGACATGATCATGCAGAGGATGCTCCTCTGCTACATTGTCGCACGTCCTGGATCTTACTCCCCAACAGCTGGGATTGTCCTTTCCTCAGAGGCACTATCAGAAGTGCCCTCGGAAGATAAACTCAGCCTCAGCGTTAATCTTGTATGTGTAAACTGCTGCCCCAAAACACCTGCATGGGCGTCTCAAAGAGAGAGAGACAGGGACAGGGGTGGTTTGGGGTGAGGGAGGAAGGCACAGTGAAAGGGGCTTTCAGTCCCGGCCTTGGGCATCTGGGCGTGAAGAAATGAGAGAGTTATATTCTATCGTGTGGGGTAGGGAAGAAGAACAAAGGTGATATGAGAAGACGCTTTTACCCCCTTTCATCCGGGCCTTCCTGGTATCCACCCGAAACACGTTCGGAAGGGCCAAGCATCCCACGTAGTGGGATGTCAGAGGCAAGAGAAGATTCTCTGGGCCTGTCCAGCTCACTCTTGCCTGAAATGAAGAAACAAAACTTTTCAAATCACAATTAGAGATAGAGGCTCAGACTTCCAATTCCATCAACGTGGAGGATGGAGCAAGTGTAGAATCTTCTCCCATTACAAGCACACAAACACGCTGAATTAAAGATTTTTAAGTGTCTGAATCATGGAAGATGTTGAAAGTCAGAGTAGTAAGTTACCACTCACAACACTTACAGCCAAAGGGGTTTACTCTTAGATATAGTCCTAAAGGATATAGTCCCAATCCCTGTGCAGAGACAAGAGACCGTGGCTTTGGGCCCATGTGAGGAGTGAAATATTTGCATAAAGCTGGAATTCTTAAAGATTTGCACAGGCTATGAAAGGGGACAGAACATTGCCACCAGCCTGCCCAAAGAAGCTTGCTTTCTGCCTGAGCTCTAGGGTGGAGGCAAACAAACAAATAAAATAAAAAAATTCTCAAAAGAAATAACAATCTCACAAATGTGAGTGTAGAGTCTGAATTTGCTCTACCCATAAGGCAGAGAATCCCCCACCCAATAATTAAGGAAAAAATAGTTTAAGACTAAAATTTCTAGGGCCCAGGAGAAGATCAAGTGTAAAACTACGCTCTAGAAAAACATCCACACAGGGCCTGGGATTCTCACAGGAAAATATTCTTGGCTGCAGATGACCTTGTTTTAAAGTTTAAAAGCAACAAAAGGAAATGAAACAAGTGAGAGAACAATAGCAAAGAGGGAAAATGACACCCCAAAGCAAAAGAAAACACAAGCATAGAACAACCTGACAGACTCGTATGGTGTAAAAGGTAGTATGTTCAAAAGAATAGAACACAACAAGAAAAGAAACTGAATTTATTAATTTGGAAAAGAACTAAATAGAACTTTCAGAAATTGAAAAATACAGCAAGTGAAATTACTAACCAATGTGGTTGTCAGAAAGTTATAGTAATTGATGGGGACTTGCCCACAGAACAGGCAGAGCATGTAAGTTTGGTTTTTGTAGATGCGAGATATAAGAATTCAACCACAAAACCCTGGCTGGAGACAACAGAAAACCCAGCAGGCCTCCCAGTTGGCAAGAGAAGCTTCTGGCATTTCAAGTGCTAATAAGGGCACCCAACTGCCAAAGATATTGCTTTATTGGGGTGAATACAATAAAATAAATCATTAGAAACACAGAATAAAAAAACAAAGATATAAAAATGTAAGCATAAAATGTTTATTATTAGCTTCAAAAGTTATGAAGTTATTTTGGCAAATTATTACAAAAACTTCTAAATGCTCACTCTGTTTTTCACTTAATCTCAACTCAGGCTAATAACAAAAAGACACAAATAAGAGTGTTTCAGAGCAGTGCATCCCAAATTTCCACATGCTTCTGAGTCCCTGGAGATCTTATTACAATGCAGATTCCAATACAGTATTTCTGTGATAGGGCCTGAGACTCTGCATTCCTAACCAGCTCAAAGATGAACCTCACTTGACTAGCAATGGAGGATCTAAAGAGTCTAACCGTGTGCTTGGCTGTCCACCTGGGCCAAGTGACCGGTAACAACCTTAAAATTAGGATAAGTTTCCTAGGGCCAGTTTCTCAAGTGTTCTAACCCCCTAAATGAACTACCTGAAAAGTATTCCTGCAATAGGTCTAACAGTGGTGGAGAAAGTTATGGAACTGGAAATTGTCTTTAAAGAAAATATTGAGAATGAAGCACAGAGAGTTGTCAGCAGATGAAAATATAAAATAGAAATTTTAAAAACTCAAATAGAATGGAAAAAGCATAGAAGCATAATAGGACTTCCGGGAGGACTGACTAGATGCAGAATTGGAGAAAAATATGTCTTGCGGTGTAGCTTTCACAGAGAGGAGACATAGCCTTTTACGGAAGTTTGGCTCTACTACTCAAGCCCTGGTTTGTATGAATGAATTACTCATATATGCACACACACAGACACACACGTATAAATTTCATTCCCATTTCAGATACTATACAACTCCCCGCCTTACCAACTCCTGAAAACTTCATCTTTCTTTTTGAGTTTTATATATGATGTATTTATTGATTTTAAGTTTTAAAATAGAATGTTTTCAAGAGTGGTTATGGTCATTGTTACAGTATATCAACCTTAGAGCATAAACAACTTGTAATAAAGTACTTGTTCAGAACTAATATGTGACATTTGGTCTCCTCTTTTCAGGGAAACTTTTAAAAGCAGAGTATATTCTGAGCAGTCTAATAAGCAACAGTGGAGCAACAGGTAGGTACTTTCGTATCTCACAATGAGCTTTACCCTCATTCCCTACCAGAGTTCTAATTTAGTAACAACTTAGTGACTTAATACTTACTGTGCATTGAATGTTCTGTGGCTCTGCTACTGGTGAATGAAGTGACTTTAATCAAGCAGCTTACTCCCTTGTGTCTCTGTTTTCTCTAATTTAAAAAACAAAACAAAAACAAGGTGTCTAATATTTGCCTGCTTCGTTATAGAGTATGTTCTCTAAGGGACAGTACTGTCAAGGTGGGTAACTCTGTGGGCCTCAGAAAGGCTCAGTAGCAGCCCTTAGAAAAACTGTGATTGGAAAGGGATGAGTCGATGTTGAAGATGAACAGTCCACGTCAACTGTCCACGTCAGACTGTCCATGTCAACTTATGAGGAAAAAATCTTGCTCATTTCCTACTCGAAGAGGACCGTTGATTAACAGCACACAAAATAGCCAACACCAGGGACATCTCAGTTGGTTCAGATTACACGATTCTGACTGAAAAATTAAAGTTGGGCAAATTTTCCACTCTGGGTGCTAAAACCACTGAACCCAGATCAGCTGCAGACCAGGGCAGAGCTTTCCATGGCAGATTTAAACAAATCGGATCAAGATTTTGAGGCATATCCTTGAAGAATTGTAACAGAAAATGAAATATGGCTTTACCAGTACGATCCTGAAGACAAAACACAGTGAAAGCAGCGGCCACCAAGAAGTGGACGTGTCCGGTCACAGAAGATGCGAACGGGTCAAGAGCAACGGTCACGGCAGCAGTTTGGGAGGATGCTTAAGGCATTGTGTTTGTTGACTTCCTGGAGGGCCAAAGAACGATGACCTCTGAGTGTTATGAGAGTGTTTTGAGAAAGTTAGCCAAAGCTTCGGCAAAATCGTGCCTGGGAAAGCTTCAACAGAGAGTCCTTCTCCACCTCAGCAATGCTCCCGCTCATTCCCCTCATCAAACAGGGCAGTTTTGTGAGCATGTCAATGAGTAATCATTAGGCATCCACCTTATAGTCCTGGTTTGGCTCCTTATGGCTTCTTTTTGTTTCCTAATCTTAAAAAAATCTTGCAAACTATTCATCAAAAAGGGACTCAGATACAGAATATACAAGGAACTGAAACAACTCAACAGCAAAAAAAAAAAAAAAAAACCAAAAAAACTAAATAATCCCATTAAAAAGTAAGTAAAGAACCTGAATAGACATTTCTCGAAAGAAGACATACAAATCGCTAATGGGTATATGAAAAAAAGTCTCAATATCACTAATCATCAGGGAAATGCAAATCAAAACCACAAGGAAATATCATCCTACCCCTGTTAAAATGGCCATTACCAAAAAGACAGAAAATAACAGATGCTGGTGAGGCTGCAGAGAAAAGAGAACTCCTATGCACCGTTGGTGAGATTGTAAATTAGTAGCACCATATTTCTCAAAAAACTCAAAATAGAATTGCCATATGATTCAGCAGTTCCACTACTGGGAATTTATCCAAAAGAAGGGAAATCAGTGTATCAGAGGGATAACTGTGTCCCCATGTTTATTGCAGCTCTATTTGTAATAGCAAAGATATGGAATCAACCTAAGTGTCCATCGATGGATGAATGAATAAAGAAAATGTAGTGTACATATATGAATGACATAGTATTTGACTTAAAAAGAATGATATCCTGTCATTTGCTGCAACAGAGGTAGAACTGGAGGTCATTATGTTGAGTGAAATAAACCAAGCACAGACAAATGTCTCATGTTCTCACTCCTGTGGGAGCTGAACAAGTTGATCTCATGGGGGCAGAGAGTAGAATGATAGTTACCGAGGCTGGGAAGGATGTGAGGTGGGGGGTAAAGAAAAGTTGGCTAATGGGTACAAACACATAGTTAGATAGGAGGAATAAGCTCTCATGTTGAATAGCAGAGTAGGGTGGCTATACTTAACAACAATGTATTATATAATTCAAAATAGCTAGAAGAGAGAACTCGAAATGTTCCCAACATACAGAAATAACGAATACTCAAGTTGACGGATATTCTAAATAATGCAACTCGATCATTATTCATTCTAGGCATGTAACAAAATATCACATGTACCCATACATATGCACAAATATTATGTATTAATGAAAATATTTTTTAACAGAATCATGATTGGAAATAAAAACCTCTAAGTTCACAAGAGAGTGCTATGGCTTTATGTATTTAAATTGTTTGGAAAATACATTTGATTTGACAACATAAGAACTTTAACCAAAATTTATTTTGAAATGGATTTCCTTTCAACATTTAATCATATATGAAAGGAAGCAAGTCCTAATGGTTGGATAACAAATCATTTAAGCCTTTGGTATCTTGTCTGAATTTCTGGGCACTCACATCGACAAGTTTCCTGATAAGTTGAGCACATTTCTATTGGACTTTTAAGCTCAGTATGCTTGGATATAAGGTCCCAAGCTCCTTGATGCGTGGGGACATTTCCGGTGGGGAGACAGTTTGGAATACAAATATTAATCACACACCCCTCCTTTGTGGCCACCATCACTAAACTGTGATATGCACCCTTGCCATCTTCTATACTATACACACAC
>VBSM01002912.1:4225449-4242210 GCA_008086735.1 Cheirogaleus medius
GGATTGCTTGAGCCCAGGATTTTGAGGTTGCAGTGAGCTATGATGACACCACTGCAATCTAGCCTGGGCGACAGAGCGAGACTCTGTCTCAAAATTAATAAATAAAATGAAATAATCTGGGGAGGCCTTTGAGGGAATAGCACTGATGCTGAGACCTGAAGAAGGAAAGGGAGATGACCTTTTAAGGAGCCAGAGGAAAGAGGATCCCAAGCAGGGGGAGCAGTATGTACAGATGCCATGAAGCAAGGGACCTCTACTGTTATAAGGAACACAAATGATGCACAGCTGGTAATGGGAAGAGTTGGAGACCAGACAGGAGTCAGTTCCTGTAGAGCTGGACTCGGACTTGGACTTGGACCTTATTCTAAATCAAGAGATGAGATTGTCTCACAAATCACTATCATGTGTGCTCATGAGCGCTTCTACATAGTTTTACTGTACCGGGCTATTTCTTTAATACTTTAAGGCCATTTTCCTCTCTTTTATTTTAGGTAGCTGGCTTTACAGAAATGAAAGTGACAAGGTCCTGGTGCAGTCAGTCTGCATACAGATCAGAGGGCAGATTCTGCAAAAGCTAGGTACCGTCACTAACGTTTGTTCCTTTCAGGGCTCATTTACAAAATCTGGCTATGAGATTTTACTATGGAATTGTCTGATGGTATCTGGCTAAGATTGTTAATCCTCAATTGCCTTGGTATCTTCATCAAAAAGAGAATGACAGTTAGGATTCTAGGAGTGTTATGAATATTAAGAAAACAATATATTTTTCTATTGAGTTTTGTTGGAGAAATTCACAGTTGTATACTGTAGCTTTGAACCATAAGGTTCTCAATATTATTTCTGGCACCTGACCCAGTTCAGCAGGACTCCATGTGGTACAGTGACATTTTATTCTGAACCTACCGTGACACATTACTCATCATTCCTTGGGGTATTCATGAATTTTTCAAGTTTATAGAACCTTAATAATACTTTAACGTGCAAACTGAAGGGTTTGAAAAATTTTAACAGAAGGTGGCAATTATCATTCTTATAAATAATGGAAATAACTATTTATGTATAATATACATTAATATATATTACACATAAAATATAATAATTCATACTGTTTTCCAGTGAAACAGAAAAGCTATCTGTATGAAAACAATTGGGAAAACAGATTTCTGGGTGTCAATCTAATCTAGTCCTGAGTTTTTCTAACAGAATCCAATGAATCTTCTTTCTGTGTTAGTTTTCAAAGGTATTTTCTAACACAACGGTGCAGATACTAGCTGTTCTCTCTCTTTTTTTCCAGGGATGTGGTATGAAGCAGCAGAGTTAATCTGGGCTTCCATCGTGGGATATTTGACCCTTCCCCAGCCAGATAAAAAGGTTGTTTGTCTAGTGCTTCTTTTTCTCCTTTCCTGTATTTGTCTTTGGGTGATTATGTTTCTGTGACACAATCAGTTTATCATTTATCCATTTCATCTACCCTAGTTTTATTTATTCTACATGAGCATAGGACCAGAAACGTTTAGTAACTTCCTTCTGTGTCTTGCTTCATCCTTGCTTACAGCTAGATCCTTGGCATATTTATAGTGTTTCTATAATCATTTGTAATTATTTATGTATATGTTTCTGTCTGTTGGTCCATTCATCTATTTATTTTATTATATATTAATATTTAGCCTATACCTGATTTCGTAGCAAAGTTGAGATGGCCAAGTTGCTTCATTTTTCTTGAGTTGAGTGGGCAAGGACTTCAGTGAATTGTTTATGTAGCATCTTTATTCAAGAAATCAAGAAGCATCATTTGCTTTCCTACAGGACATTTTTATTATCTATCATTCTTTGAGAATATTCTCATTAGCTAAAGCATTGGGTTATTATGTTTTCCTGAGCTAGGTCAACAGTGTTGCTGCTATGATCCTTTTACAGCGTGGATAGAATGTGAGTGCCAATTACTCAGGCCTAAGAGTATGGACAAGTTAGTGTTGATGATCTGTGAAACCCAACTAAGAAATAGCTGTGTTTACATTAGGTTCATGTACCCTAGGATGTGATGATCTTTCAAGCCCCGTGGCATCCAGTTTAAAAGTACCCCCCAAATCAGGGTATTAATCATTACATAATGTATATATGTATCAAAACATCACATTGTACCCCATAAATATGGACAATTATTGTGTGTCAATTTTTTAAAAAGTATCTCCAGTGTCATAGTAATAAAAATAATAATAGGCAAATAGTTCATGTGGAGGGCTAATCATTGCCTTTAGGCCATAAGACAAGAGCAACAGTTGACCTCGAATTCTCAACCTGTGATTTGTTTGTGTTTTCCTTACAGGGCATTTCCACGTCACTAGGTATACTGGCAGACATCTTTGTCTCCATGAGCAAGAAAGATTATGGAAAGTTTAAAGACAATCCACAAATTAGTTTGGTAATTATCATTTGTCAAAAACATGGTGCTGAGTGACATCACCTAGAAAACTGTCAACATTATTCTTGGTGGTTAGTCAATCTTTCTCAGGAGATTGGACTTTGGGGAGCACCATGTCTCCCCTCCTAGATTAATGCAAATGATCCTGGGGATGGTTTCTATGGCATCCATTCTGGCCTTCTTATTCCAGCAGCTAGCACAACACACAGGGGTCCTTGAAAGTTACTGGCGAATGAATGGATGAATGAATATCACCAATGTGATTTTGAGCCCCACTTAGTTCCTTTCAAATTATCACAAAATTCAGTTTCTAAACATGAGCCATCTCAATGATAAAGTGGCAAGAATTTTAAAACTTTAATCACCATCTCTGCAAATCAGAGCATTTGATTTTCTTAATAATAATGGTTACTAATATTTACATATGACTTTACAACTCAAAAAAGTGTTTGTAGCTACATAAAACTCTATGAAATAGAGCAAAATGTATCATTTCCATTCTAGAGAAAAATAAAATGTAGTGCAGAGAAACTAAGTAACTTAGTTTACACAAGCAGTAAGAGAGAGGTCTAGGACTAGAGCCCAGGTCTCTGACTGGCCCAGAGAAGTGGCAAAGATGTTCAAGTGCTCTCCACACTGCACTGAAATTGAGGTTATTATTATTATTATCTACAGTGCCATTTTTATGAAATACCCCAAGTGGCAACAGTATCCATGCTCCACACTAATGAGTGCAGCAAAAGAACATGTACAGCTTGCTGCCAGTAATCCGAATCTAAGATGAAGGTCATGTCCCATGTTCATCGAAGTTGTCACTGTTTCAAATTGCAAGCTTCCTTGCCACCCCGGACCTCTCTAACTCCTTCTCCACTTAATTTCTCCCCAGAATACTTATCAGCATCTCCAATACTATACATTTTACTTATTTTGTGTATTGACTGATCCATCCCTCCCCTCAACAGAAAGAAAGCTCATGTCAGGCTCACTGCTATCTCCCCGTGTCTAGAACAGACCTGGCACATGGAGGTACTCGATACATATTTCTAGAATGAGTTGGTGAATCCTAATTGCTGTGAAATCATAAATGAAAGGACTCTTCGCCAAGAGCAATGCAGAAATTATCATCTGGCTGCAAAATGTGCAGAAATCCTGTGAACAAGGAACTGCCACCATCCTCCAAAGAAGCTCACGCGAATTATTCCGCACAGGCAGGCACGATAAAGATTGGCTCATATTAGGCCGTCTCTGCAGTGTGGGTGGAGGATGAGGAAGTGTGTGCTGGGGAAAAGACAGTCAACACCTGGGGTTTTCAGACCTGCTTACTCTTTCTTGACACGGTTCTGAATGGGTTGGGATGAGGAGCAAGGGGTCCCCTGGAATCTTAAAAGAAAAGCAAAGGAATTTCATAGCCTGGTTTTTGCTACTGGATAATTAATCATCACCCTCCCACTTTGCCTCCTGTTTTGTCACAGGGCCTGCTGAAGGGGTTCGACCACCAGTTGCTGTTGGCCGCAGAAGCCTGCAAGCTGGCAGCTGCCTTCAGCGCCTACACACCTCTCTTCGTGCTCACAGCTGTGGTAAACAGAGTCAGCCCTTCCTACCACCTCTCCCCAGAGTGCTCTGATGTAACCAGGGGGAGAAGGTCTAACCCTAAAGTAGGATTTGTGCCTCATTGTTGGCAAAGGTGATGAGACTCCCCTTATGGAAAAGTTTTAGCAGCCAGAAGGGCAACGTCCTGGTGGAAGCTAAGTTAATTCAGCCCGAGGACAGAATGTCAACTATTCTAGAGCAGTGGTTCCCAAGCCTGGTGCACAGCAGAGTCACCCCAGGAGCCTTTTCAAATGCCTATTTCTGTGCACGACTCCAGATCCGCCAAATGCAAATCTCTGGGACTGGTACCTAGAAATATTTAATTTTGGAATATTGCCCAGTTGATTCAAATGCACAGGTGGATTTGGAAAACACTACTCCATTGTTTTGACAGTAAACGAATGATGTGTTCATATATAGCAACCTTATTTGCATAGAGAAACTTATTATGTCCATTCCCAGGTATAGACTTTGCTAAAACTGATAATAGCAACAATCACAGGTCTATCATCTTTAATCAGAAAGTATCAGGGCTACAGTAGGATGGCAGTGGAAGCTAACTTCTCATCCCTTCGTGCCAACCAATCGCTTACATCCCAGCCCCTCCTTCTGATTCACCAAAAAGACCTCAGGTCCTTAACTCAGTGTTTGCTTGTGTGTTTTCCTTAGAATATTGGTGGCATGTGCCCACTTTCCTGCAATATTTCAAATGACTGTCCTCCAGGAATCAAAAGCTTGCCCTGATTCACTTCCAGTTTCCAATTCCATAACTGATTTTGTCTTTGGTATTTTCCCCAGAATATCCGAGGCACGTGCTTGTTGTCATACAGTAGTTCTAATGACTGTCCCCCACGAATGAAAACCTTGTATCTGGCTGAAGCCAAAGAGGCCTTTGAGATCGGCCTCCTCACCAAGAGGAGAGATGAGCCTGTGACCGGAAAACAGGAGCTTCACAGTTTTGTCAAAGCCGCTTTTGGTCTCACCACAGTGCACAGAAGACTCCATGGGGACACGGGGACAGTCTGTGCGGCCCGTCAGCTCTGTAGGGAAGCGATGGAGAAGCTGTACACTTTCAGTACTTCCTCCAGAAGTCAGGACAGAGAAGCTTTGTCTCAAGAAATCATGTCTATGATTGCCCAGGTGAAGGACCATTTACAAGTTCAAAGCTTCTCGAATTTAGATGACAGATCTTATGTTCCAGAGAGTTTCAAGCACAGGTTGGATGAACCCATCTTGCATGGGCGAGCGGATTTCCAAAATATCCTTGAAACCTATTCACAGCACCACACTTCGGTGTGTGAGGTATTTGAAAGCACTTGTAGAGACGGCAAAAATAAGCAGAAAGATACGAAAACAGGAGTCTGTATCACTGCTCTAAAAACAGAAACGAAAAACATAGATACTGTGAGTACTACTCAAGACAGACCACGCTCTCAAAAAGGTATGGGAATAGCTTCCTCCCAAATGGCTAAAAATAGTCAGGAGAAACTCAGAAGGGTAGGAAGGAAAAACTGGATTCATTCTGATGCATTTCGAGTGTCCCTGGACCAAGATGTGGAGGCTGAGACAGAGCCACCAGGCCACAGCAACGGTGAGGGAGCTGTTTTGAACAAGTCTCTGAGTGACAGCCAGAGCTCAAGTTCGTGGAGCAAGTTATCGAGGTTTAGTTCTTCCACAAGCTGGGAGGAAGTGAATTATCACGTTGATGGTAGGTCACCAAGGAAAGAACCGAGCAAAGAAGAACACATTGTGGACACGCAGTGTTCCACTGCCTTGTCGGAGGAGCTGGAGAATGATAAGGAAGGTAGAGTTGTGCATTCGTCGTTCTCAGAGCTTTGTGGTCTCGCTCACCAGGAGGACAATTCAGAGTCTTCTCAAAGCCAACTGCACAAACACATGCCTTTGACAACCTTCCCTCCTCGTAACACAACAGGCACATTCTTGGCCTCTGGTTCAGGCCTGCTAGAAGGAGCTCCAGAAGGTATCCAGGAAGTCAGAAATATTGGACCCAGAACTACTTCTGCTCACTCCAGACCCTCATGTGGTTCTGCTTATTGGTCTTCTGATTCTGGTGGGCTCAAGGAGATGGTCACACATCCTTCAGTTCCAGAAGAAACCTTTGAAATAATTGATGAGTTTCCAGAAACTAACTGTGATGCCAAAGACAGGCATACGGAAGAGAAGGAAGGAGAAATCAATGAAAGAAGCACAGGCCCTACATGGAAAGATAGCCCCTCCTGGGTTGACCCAGAAGGAGAAACAGCAGAAAGCACAGAAGATGCCCCCTTCGACTTTCAGATAGTCATGGGCAATGCTCTGGGCAACAGTTCCGAGATAGCAACACGTAGCTCTTTCACTCCCCCTTGGCCGGTTCAAAATCCTGACTCAGGAAAGAGTGGTGGTCCAGTTACAGAGCAGGGTGTTGACCCCGATGCCTCCACCGTGGACGAGAAGGGCGTTGACCCCGATGCCTCCACTGTGGATGAGAAGGGCCAAGTGCTTGGCAGCACAGATGTTCACTCCACGGGCAGATGTGGCTCTCATAGACTGTGTACTCTGAGACAGCCACCTGGTCACAGTGCTAAGACCCCCAATTCTCTTGTGAGCAGTAACATTCTCTCCCCCGTCCTCAACGAGGACTGCACTACCACTGAGGAAAGAAAGGAACCTGGAAACATGCTCAACTATAGTCAGAACTCCAGCTCGTCCTCAGCGTGGTGGTTGAGATCACCTGCATTTTCCAGTGGCTCTTCCGAGGGGGAAAGCCCGTGGTCCTATCTGAATTCCAGTGGGAGTTCTTTTGTTTCCCTGCCAGGAAAGACAAGGGAGGAGATCCTTGAGGCTCGCACCTTGAAGCCTGACGACTTTGAAAAACTCTTGGCAGGAGTGAGTCATGACTGGCTGTTTTATAGGCTGGAGAATACGGGAGTTTTTAAGCCCAGCCAACTCCACCGAGCACACAGTAAGTACAACCTTTCCCAGCAGTACACCCCCAAGAAGCATCTGGGTTCCAAAGAGCTTGTCATGTAGACCACTTAGAGCTCCTGAAAGACACAAAGCCCCAGTGTGCTTTGTGAACTCACAGAGGAATGTATACTTCCGCACATACTTAGAGTTTGCTCTAAAGATCCACAAGGTAGTGAGGGAGACGGGATCTTGGAGGATTCGGGCACAGCCATCATTCAGGGTTTAAGACAGCTCCTGCTGCCATCTTACCCACTCAGCGTCTGTCTTCTCCATCGGTTCTCATGACCAACCAGCTGGTTTTGAGAGTTTGGACACCATATTGCACACTCCACATCTGTCGTCTCCTTGGATTCTCTTTCCCAACCAGCTGATGATTTCTCTCTATTTTTTCCCCCTATTCACATTCTAGGGGGATGAAGTTTGATCTAGTTAAATATCACCCTTCCAGGAAGGCAGAGATTTTCACACCTGTCCACCTAAGTGGTTTCTTACCAGCCAGTGGATCAGTCAGGGGCCCCCTTGCCTTAGTCCATTCATGCTACTATAATGAAGTACCATCAACTTGGTAGCATGTGAACAACAGAAATTCTTCAAAATTCTGGAGACTGGAAGTCCAAGATCAAGGTACCAGCAGATTTGGTGTCTGGTAGGGGCCCACTTTCTCATACACTGAATGCACCTTTTCTCTCTGTCCTCACATGGTAGAAGGGATGAGGGGTCTCTCTGGGGTCTCTTTTATAAGGTCACTAATCCCATTCGTGAAGGCTCCACCCCCATGACCTAACCACCTCCCAAACCTTCTACCCCCTATCACCATCACTTTGTGGGGTTGGGCTTTCAACATATGAATTTGGGGCACGGGGGACACAAACATTCAGTCCCTTACTGTTGCAATCAGCAGCTACTTCTTATGTAAGGAACAGCCCGAGGTCACTGCCCATAGCAGGGAGGCTGAGCTGGGGCCACAGAGCAGTCAGTGCATCTAACACAGCTTAGAAATGGCAGAGAAGCTGGAAGGAAGGCAGGAGATTCTTGCCTTAGCCCAGAGAGTCATATCATAACACCCTCCCAATATACAGAAGAATTGAATGAGGAAAATGAGCAAATTGCATCTCAGAAGAAACAAACTACATGGATTGCTATGCAGGCACACTAAATAGTAGCTCTCAGCTCTGTCACCAGGAACATCCCCTGGGGAGCTTTTTAAGGCTTCCGATGCTCCCCCCAGAGATTTCCATCTAATGAGTCTGGAGTGTGGATCCAAGCATCGGTATTTCTTATGAGCTCGACAGTGATTCTGTTTAAAGCCAATGTTGAGAACTTCTGCTTCAGAGTATTCCAGTGTTTTGCCTGCCACCTTGAAGTCAGATTAAAATACAGATCAGGTTGGGCTCAGTACTGTGTGCCTGCTAGTCCCAGCTGCTAGGGAGGCTGAGGCAGGAGGATCGCTTGAGCCCAGGAGTTTGAGAGTTTGAGGCCAGCCTGGGCAACAACAAAAAACAAAACAACAACACCACCCAAAAAAACCCTTGTTTTTAAAAGCAAAATTTTCTATTAATGTGATTTCCTTACTTACTATGAGATTCTGCAATTTTGAAATCCTACTTCCTAGAGTTAGGGAATTGCTCTATTGTAATTTATTGTTATTGTGGGCCAATTTGTGGATGAAAAACCACACTGGAAGAAGCAAGGCCAAAAGTTGCAGAAACAGAACCATTATACCCTTCCTCCTTTCTGCTCTCAATTCATCACCCTTCTCGAGTGCATGCAAGCAGCTCACCTCCCATCTTCCTCCCAGCCTCTCCAACTGTGTCACCCAACCCTGGTCACCATCTTTCCCAGCCCACAGCCATCCCTTCCCATCCTGTGGGTTTGTCTGACTTTAAGTGTTTCCTCTCCTGCGTGTCTTCTCTGTTTGTCCATTATCACCACCTAGACACAGGAGGTCTTTGTCTACTTCATTTTAACTTTAACCAAAATGTTGCATTCCTTCCTTAGAGTTCATGTTGGTCTTTCCTCTCAAAGAGACACTGTCTTGCTTAGCACCGTTCTTCCATTCTATAAGGTGGAGACTGTCCTTATTTTTTCCTCTTATCTTTTCCTTTCTCAGTCGAGCTTGCCTCTTTGTACAGTAACTACATTTTCTCAAGTAATTTCTGAACTTTCCCAACTTAAAACAATTGAGATAAAATTAGGATATCATTCGATTACAATCTAGGATCCCTGGAGCTGCCAGGAGTCTAACAAGTCAAGTAAAATTATTTAATTTATTTCTATCTATATGCTCTGGCAGAGTTCTTAGCCTCTATTATTTGAGATTCCCAGATAATAATATTTAATAAGGAGTTACAAGTTTATATGACCTGTCCCAAGGTGGTCTCTGGGGGGTTTCTGGTTTAAAAATTCCTTTGTTTTCTACTACTTTTATATAGACACTCTGGTTTTATTGTATCCCTTGCCTTCACAAATAAGAGATTTTGTGAATCAAAGGCTATTCTATGTTGTAATTTGTAAAGCATTACATTTTATAACTCATCACTAGCTTTTTAATTCTGTAGTATTCATAAAAGAGGCCAATATTTGAGAAAATGTATAAAGAAGCCACAGGTTTCAGATGAGCTGGTTTAGGACTCATATCACTTCAACTCTATTCATGAATCGTAACATCCTTTTGAAAATAAGATCCATTTTCATCTTATCTTTTTCCAACTGCTCTTTTGTTAAAATACTCCAAAAAATCTGAACTCTGGACAGCCCAGGAAACTGCCGTGTACCTGGGGGACTACCTGGCTGTGAAGAAGAAAGGCAGACAAAGAAACGCTTTCTGGGTTCATCATCTTCATCAAGAAGAAATTCTGGGGAGGTATCACTTAAAAACACATGCATGACTAATGTAAAATGAGCTGAACTTGTCCTTCTGTTAAGTAGTTACTTATGAGATTTTGAAAGGACTGAAAGGTCAGGCAAAATGTATGTTTTCAGATTTCTTCTCTTCCTCGTCATCATTCGTTAATTACTAACAGTTACCATATTTTGAGGGCCCACATTATGTCAGCTATTCTGCTGGATGTTTTAGACACATGATCTCAAATCCATTAGGAAACATCATTAACCACATTGCACAGAGAAGAAAATTAGAATTCCTGGACATAGGACAGGTTGAGGAGCCTTAAATACTCTCATGAGCAATGCTAGCAAACAGGCTAAACTATGAAAGGCACACTTCTAAGTAAATGGGTGGGCCTGGGACAAAAAGGCAGAAAAATCCTTTGAGGTCAAGGATGTAACATGTCCAGGAATGTAAGTGATAACAGAAGCCTTCAGGGGTCCTCTGTAGAAGTCTGGGGTGGAGCAGAATGAGGAAGCAGCCAGTGACAAAAGCTACGCATGGAAGGAAGTGAGTTCAGAGGCCACACGTGCAAAGCAGGGACTCAGGAATGGCTACATCCTCAAGGCGAAGGTTATCTTTAAAAATCCCACCCCACTGGAGCAAATGCCTAAAAAGTTTTCGGTTTGGCCTTCATTCTTAATGAAAACTTTAAACAAAAACTCACCTGAAAAATTAATGACCCAGGTAGTCCTCATTGGGTTTGAGGCCTAATTTTACACCATTGTCTATTTCAAAAGGCTGTTAGGCCAAATGTTTTAATTTAAAATTGACCCTTTTCTTTACCCAAATCCAAATAATGTAGAAAATAAATAGAAATAATGTAGAAAGTTATTTCTAAATAATGTAGAAAATAAATAGAAAAGAAGAGAAAGAAAAAGAGAGAGACAAATTGGACAACTCTTTAAACAGTAAAAATTACATTTCTTGAAAAGTGTATTGATTATAATAATAATAATACTAGTAAACATGAGAATGTACTTACTAGGTGCCCGACCTTGTTTTAAATAATTTACATACTAATTCAATTAATCTTCACAAAATCTTATGAGGTAGATACTATTATTATCCTCATTCTATAGATGAGGGAACTGAGTCATAGAGATGTTAAGGAACTGCCCAAAGTCACACAACTAAGCAGTGCAACCAGGTGTTATAGGTTGAATTGTGTCTCCCAAAAATCTATATGTTGAAGTTCCCTTGTGCCTCAGACTGTGATCTTATTTGGAAATAGAGTCATTGCAGATGTAATTAGTTAAGATGAAGTCGTGCTGGGTCCCTAATCCAATATGACTGGTATTTCTATAAAAAGAGGAAATTTGGAGATGGACACAGACACAGTGAGAATGCCACGTGAAAATTGAAATTATGCTGCCACAAGTCAAGGAACTACCCGAATCCAGGAGAGAGGCCTGGAACAGATCCTTCCTTAGTGCCTTCACAGGGAGCATGGCCCTTCTGGCAC
This sequence comes from Cheirogaleus medius, assembly GCA_008086735.1. Lineage (NCBI taxonomy): Eukaryota > Metazoa > Chordata > Mammalia > Primates > Cheirogaleidae > Cheirogaleus > Cheirogaleus medius. The sequence goes on from VBSM01002912.1 coordinate 4,236,781, forward strand.
TTTCATCTTGGATTTCTAGGCATCAGAACTGTGGCAGGTTCAATTTTTGTTATTTAAGCCACCAAGTTGGTGGCACTTTGTTACAGCAGCCCTAGGAAACTAATATACCAGAATACATCATAAGAGGATTTGAGATGAGAAATAAATTGAGAATAAGAGACATGGAGAATGGAGTGAGAGGGTTCAATGTACATCTGATCAGAAGAAAATAACAGGGCAAATAGAAAAGAAACAATAATCGAATAGATAATTTCTGGTAATTTCCTAGAATTGCCAAAATACACTGATCTTCACCTATAGGGATCTCGGTAAATCCCAAAGAGGATAGATAGGGAAGGGGAAAGAACTAAAAGGAAGGAGGAAAGGAAAGAAGGCAGGCAATCATAAATCCACTACTAGTTACTTAGTAGTCAGACTTCAGAGCACCAAGGAAAAAGAAATAGTCTTAAAAAGCAGTCAAAGAAAAAAGATTACCTACAAAGAAATGGCAATCAGACATACAGCTAATTTCTCAGTCACAACAATGGAAGTCAGAGACAATGGAAGTAATATACTTAGTGAAACTAGCTTTCAAAGCGGAAAGCAAAATAAAGGCATCTGCAGATTGAAAGAAAAAAATGACTGTGACAGTTCACCACCAACAAATCCTTACTAAATAAAAATTATCCCAGAAAAATGGTATAAGATGAGAGAAGGAATGGGCCTCTATTCCCAGATTGATGAACCTATACCTAGGGCTGGAGATCCTCTGGCGGAATGTTCAGGAAATGCTCCAGTACCAGCACCCATAGGGTGCACACCTCTGGCCTCAGTCATCAAAGTTCTGAATTAATTCAAATGCTTTGCAGGTCTCGGGTTCTCTCCATAGCAGAACTGCCTGAAGCACTGGTAGAATATCCCTGTTATGACAACTGCATCTCTGCAAGCTGCCTTCCAGTGCCATGTAGACACCTCTTCTGCAGTCTCCACTGTCAAATTTCCTTTCTGATCCTCAGGAGTCAGAATGACCAAAATCATAGCTGTCTTGGATTCCATTATTATATTGGATTCAGAAATTTCTGGAGAGAGATTTTTCTGATTGAGATCTGTGACTCAGACAACTCCCTTTAAATCTCAGAGGTCACTCTAAGCACAGGTGAAATTACTCATAAATTCACACCAGCTTACAGCAAGTATAAACTACGGTGAAGTGTAGTACTACTGTTTCACTCCTTTCAACACTTAATCATTTACTGCCTTGTGTCTTCCCTCTTCAACTGTGCTGTATGCCCTTGAAATATACAAATCATGTCTCACACTTTCTTCAAGACACTCAGGACTATCACAGTGTTAGGCACATAACAGCTGTTGATGGAAAATAAATATTTGAAGAGGTGAAGTAATCATAAAAGCAAGGGATATAGAAGGCTTAAGACTGGTTAATTGACCTGTATAAAGCCACACTGTAGGGAGTGAAAGCTCTGACTCCAGAGTCCATGAACATTCCAGTACACTGTGCTGACCTCCTTGTCTTCCCAGAGGTCCAGAGAACTTCTACATTCATTAAGTGGACACTTTCCCTTTATAATCAATATCATTCTGGGCCAGCTAGCACGAGCTATGTTCCATTGTCCAGGGGGCTTTTACAAAATTATTGGAACCATGAGATAAGTCAAAATAATTAATATTGACTGTCTAAGGCAGAGAAAAAGTAACATCTTTCAAGCGTTTTTTTGCATGTCTCCTTTTAGTTCCTCACTCTTACTCCGTGGTAAGTAAGATCACTTTTGTGTTTAGTTGTGTGGGTTTTTTCCATTCGTAGATATGTTGGAAAAGAATATAAGGAGCAGAAGGGGCTCTGGCACCACTTCACCGATGTGGAGCGGCAGATGACCGCACAGTACTACGTGACAGAATTTAACAAGAGACTCTATGAACAGAACATCCCAACACAGATCTTCTACATCCCATCCACAATATTACTGGTAAGATTAAAGAAATCATGGATGAGTTCAACAGGCTGCATATGTATATTAGATTAGATTTCTGTTACCAACCTATGTACTTCTACCATCATTCTGGTAAAATCCAATAAACTCCATTACCAGGATCCTTCATCTACTTCATTGGCTTCATTTGCTTCCATCTGCTTAGATTTGTAATGAGTATGACCCTCTGTACCTGAATGCATCATTTGGATCTTCCCAGTCACACCTGAATATCAATTGATCTAAATACCTTTAGTAAGAAAAATTAATTATTACCATTTTACTTTCAAATAATTCTAGTTGTTAGGAAGTTCCTATATTTGGCCCAAATCTATCTTCCTCTAACTTCTATCCATAGATTACAGCTCTGCCTTCTGGGACCATTGAGACCAGTCTCTCTCCACAAAGATACCCCTTTAAATAGATCAAGACAAATACCCCATTGAGTTTTCTATTCTCTGGATCAAGAAAGCCCTGCTCCCCCAAATATATTAGATCCTTAGTGCAGTCATACTTACAGTAACTTTTTCACTGGCCAGAGACATTTTCAGACCCATTTTTTATCACTCACAATAATAGCTATTAATATCATCCATTTTGTACCTTCTTTTTTTATTTTTAATTATTATGGGTACATAATAGTTGTATCTCTTTGTAGGGTACATGTGATGTTTTGATATAGGCATACAATGTGTATTAATCAAATCAGGGTAATTGAGGCATCCATCACCTCAAGCATTTATCGTTTCTTTGTGTTAGGAACATTCCAATTCCACTGTTTTATTTATTTTAAAGTATACCCTAACTTATTGTTGATTATAGTCACTGTGTTCTTCTATCAAATAGTTTATTCTATCTATTTTTGTACCTATTAACCATCCCCATTTTATTCTCCCTGCCACCTTTCCCAGCCTCTGGTGACCATCATTCTACTCTCTGTCTCTGTCAGTTGTTTTAACATTTAGCTCCCACATATGAGTGAGGACATGTGAAATTTGTTTTTCTGTACTTGGCTTATTGCACTCAACGTAATGTTCTACAGTTCCATCCATATTGTTGCAAATGGCTTTTTATGGCTATATAATACTCCATTGTGTACATGTAACACAATTTCTTTATCCATTCATCCATTGATGGACACTTAGGTTGATTCCAAATCTTGGCTATTGTGAATAGTGGTGCAATAAACATAGGAGTGCAGAAATCATTTCGATATACTGATTTCCTTTCTTTTGGATATATACCTAGCAGTGGGATTGCTGGGTCATATAGTAGCTCTATTTTCATAGTTTCAGTTTTTTGAGGAACCTCCATACTGTTCTCCATAATAGTTGCACTAATTTACATTCTCACCAACAATGTACAAGGGTTCCCCTTTCTGCATGTCCTCACCAATATCCGTTATTGCCTGTCTTTTTGATAAAAGCCATTTTAACTGGGGTGAGATGATCGCATTGTGTTAAATAGTTTTGATTTGCATTTCTCTGATGACTAATAATGTTGAGCATTTTTTCATATGCCTGTTGGCTATTTGTATGTCTTCTTTTGAGAAATGTCTTATTCAGATCTTTTGCCCTCTTTTTTGTTTTGTTTTGTTTTGTTTGAGACAGGATCTTGCTCTGTTGCCAGGACTAGAGTGCAGTGGCATCATCATAGTTCACTGCAGCCTCAAATTCCTGGGCTCAAGTGATCCTCCTGCCTCAGCCTCCAAGAGTGCTAAGATTACATGTGTGAGCCACTGTGCCTGGCCTTTTGCCCACTTTTTAATTGGATTATTTGATTTTTTCTTATTAAGTTGTTGGAGCTCCTTATATATTCTAGTTATTAATCTCTTGTAAGATGTGTAGTTTGCAAATACTTTCTCCCATTCTTTTCACTTTGTGGACATTTTCTTTGCTGTGCAGAAGCTTTTTAGCTTGATATCATCCCATCCGTACAATTTTACTATGGTTACCTGTGCTTTGGGGGTTTCATTCAAGAAGTCCTTGCCCAGACCAATGTCCTGAAGCATTTCCTTAACATTTTCTTTTAGTAGTTTTGTAATTTTGGGCCTTAGATTTAAGTCTTCCATCCATTTTTATTTGATTTTGGTATATGGTGAGAGATAAGGGTCTGGTTTCATTCTTCTGCATATGGATATCCAGTTTTCCCAGCACCATTTATTAAAGAGACCTTTCCCCAATGTATGTTCTTGGCAACTTTGTTGAAAATAAGTTCACTATGGATGTGTGGATTTATTTCTGTATCCTCTTTTCTGGTTCTATGTGTCTGTTTTTATGCCAATACCATGCTGTTTTGGTTACTACAGTTCTATAGTATAATTATCTGTAGCCTCTTTATGTTACTTGCTGTGCCAGGCATTTTATAAACATTAACCTTTGAAACAACTTCACAAAATAGGTCACATTGTACAGAAATGCTTGAGCCGATATTCCAACTCAGAGTCCCAGTGCATGATCTAACTACATGTCCTGGTAAGTTAGCCTTCAGGATAGGTCACTTGAAGGCATAATTTTTAAGTGAGCAGTATATGCCTAATAATATCTATGCCGAATAATAGCTTTAGGTTCAATTACATGCCACATACAATGTTAAGCACTTTACACAAACTTTTTATATAATCCTCTTAACAAACCTAAAAGGTTGTTATGATTATACCACTTTTCAGGTGAGGAAATTGAAGTCTAGAGAGGTAAAGTAACAAAGCTCTCAGGTGGCAGAGACAAGATTTAAACCAAGACCTACCCAAGTCCAAAGTCAGTGGCCTTTACCATTATGCTATAGTGTTTTCCAATTCTATTTTTCAGATTTTAGAGGGCAAGACAATAAAAGGATGTGTCAGTGTGGAACCTTACATACTGGGAGAATTTGTAAAATTATCAAATAACACAAAAGTGGTGAAAACAGAATACAAAGCCACGGAATATGGCTTGGCTTATGGTCATTTTTCTTATGAGTTTTCTAATCATAGAGATGTTGTGGTTGATTTACAAGGTATGTGAAACTGGGAATTAATTTTATTTTTAATACTATTTATATGTAAATGTGATATTTTATAACTAGCTTCATAATCATTTGATAGATTGTTCAGTATATAGACTACTATTTAGAATTAAATTAATTGATTCAGGAACTTTGGCCTCCTAGGTTCTTAAGTGCAGCCTTTTGACTGAATCCAAATTTAATTTTACAGAACAAATCCTTTTATTAAAAGGGGTGCAGCAGAGAAAGATGAAGCTTTTCTTGCCTCCTTTGGTGCTTAAAAAAGAACAATCTTGAAATTATAAGGCTGCAGGTTCCCCACCCCTGCAAGGTGTCTCATATTTAGGGAGAATCTGGCTCATATTCTGTTGGGCTTAATCCCAGAAGAAATCCATAAGAGCTTTTTTTATTTCACTCAAGTAGACTTGAGTGATACAGATTCAACACTGTTGCATTCATCTTCTTTCCACTTTTCCTTTTT
>VBSM01002912.1:4242310-4256926 GCA_008086735.1 Cheirogaleus medius
CTCGGCCTCCCAGAGTGCTAGGATTACAGGCATGAGCCACCACGCCCAGCCCACTTTTCCTTTTCTCCACCCCTTACCCTTATTAAAAATATGATGTTGGGTTTTATAATTGGAATCATTATGGAATATAAAGCTATGTGTACTTGCATCTGACTTCTTTTAACATCTACATTAATATTTTAATTTTGTTTTAGTTTGTCTGGTATTTTATTCATCAGAATTCTTATTGACAAATACTGTGCACTTCATGTAAATGACAAATGAGATTTATTATAATTATTTCTAGCAATGATTCCATGATTACCCCAAGACCATCCCTATTTCCCCTCCATAGCATTTATCACTCCATCATATGTTTTACCTACTTGTCGTTTTTGAACTGTTCCTCTTCACAAGAATGTTAGCTTCATGAATACAAAGATTTTTGACTAGCTTGTTCACTTCTATATCCCAGTGCCCAAAATGGTTTGCACAGTGTCTGCACTTAATAAATATTTGTTGAATAAACACATGAATATATGAGTTAATGAGTAAGGCACTAAAGAAAATTCTGAATAATCATGAAAGAAATATTCAAAATTGTGATTTTAATAATCATTCTATACATTGTTTTGCTTTCTAATTCCTTGAAAATTGGTAATCTGGGTATCATATTTGACAACTATAATTACCCAATATTTCATTCTTCTTCTTAAACCAATAATTGGAATACGCAACCCAAGTTCCTTAGTGGAAATTAGCTGTATATAAACCACAGGATGACCAAGTTTTTAAAGTATCTTTTTAAGTATGTGTGCATGCGTGTGTCTGTGTGTATTTGAACAAAAAACACCTGCCTGACATTTATAGGGGATTTGATACTCAGGTGTGTTCATCTCTCTTGTAGGTTGGGTGACTGGTAACGGAAAAGGGCTCATCTACCTCACAGACCCCCAGATTCACTCTGTTGATCAGAAAGATGTCACTACCAATTTTGGAAAGAGAGGAATTTTTTACTTCTTTAATAACCAGCATGTGGAGTGCAATGAAATATGCCATCGTCTTTCTCTGACTAGACCTTCCGTCAAGAAGCCAGACAAGCCATAGACTACCCGGATTGGAAATACGACTGACCTTAGTGACGCTCACCAATATCGAACTCTCCTCTCCTTCCAGGCACACAAAATATGGCACAGCCTGGTCCTTTGGGGCTTGGGTGAGGCTGTGGCACTGGTTCTGGCCGATGATTCGTGAGAGGAATTGACGAGCATGACTTTCAGGCCTGCATTTAACTGCCAGGATAAGATCCTGCAAACTCTCTTCCCTGTGCCTCAGTTACCAAGGACGCATCAGGAGGTAGCTGCTTCCGAGCGTAAGTCCCGCAGCGAAGGGACCGTGGAAAGAGCCCCAGCTGATCCCTGATGGAGACAAAGCACTGCTCAAAAAAACAACAACAACAACAACAAAAAATTTTGTTGTTTAAGCCATTGCAATTTGGGAGCTTTTTGTCACTATCTATCGAGACCGATACTATTGGTGCTTTTCCTATGGATTTAGGAGTTCTTCATATATTAAAAAATTCAGACTTTTGTGATATGAGTCCCAATGGTTTATATAGTTGAATTCACCAATCTTTTATTTTATGGCTTCTTGGTTACGTAAGATATTTAGATCTTCCCTGTGCTCTGAGTTTCTTTCTTTTTGATTCTCCGATATTTTCTTCTAGTATATTGAATCTGTGCACGGCGTGATGGCAGAAGGGTGTGTTTTCACGGCCACCACAGCCCGTCCTGTGCCCCACGCAGAGCTGCGTCTTCACACAGGTTGGGGAGCAGCTCCTTCTCTGTCTCGTTGGAAGAACCCTACCGAAAGGAGACCGGTGAGATGAACCAGTTCCTTCCTGCAGTTGCTCTTTGGGGCTGCAACTGGTACTCATCCCGACCCGCCTCCACTGTTCGTTCTGAATTTCTTACCTGGTGGTGGGACTCACACTTGCATAGGTGAAGAGTCTGGACACTAGATGGTTATACTCTTCTCAGTTTGGGGTTGCTGCCCAGGCCTCCTCGTGATTGCAACTGGGGCGAAGCAGGCCTATTCCAGTCTCGTGCTGTGGGGAGCAGCGTTGGCGGACATCCCGGCTTCCACCCCCCTGGATCCATTGCTGTGTTTGTGCGGAGGCCAGATTCCTCCCAGGGTGCTCTCAGCCAGTGACAGAGCACGGCAAGGGCACCAGGCTCAGAATACTTCCAACAGCTGACTGTGGCACAAAGTCTTCCCATTGGCCTGACCAACACTTGCTTAAAACCATGCCATAGTCTGAGACTCTGTCTGCCCAGTCCTGCTTCCTTTGCCATCTCCTTTTGCAGGCGTCAGATCCGCATCCTGGTCCCCTGCTCACTCTTATTCCCTCCTGTTTCTCCTTCACAGTGATTTCCCCCATGTCTAATCCTTTCCCCGTATCTGCTTTTTGGAGAACACAAGTTATTAAAGAAATGGGGGAAAATAATGTAATCTATCCTATTAACAAAATAAAGGGAGAAAATCATATAATCACAAATGATGCAGAAAATCATTTAATAAAATTCAAAATCAATTCATGGTTTAAGAAAAGCTTTTTAAAAACTAGGCATAAAGGAAAACTTTCTACGTTTAATAAAGGGTTTTTAAAGCTTCTTTTTAAAAAAATTGATACAATAATTAATAGTGGAGCAGTTAAAACTTTTAATTCAAGAAAGGGAGCAAAACAAATTTGCTGGCCGGGCGCGGTGGCTCACGCCTGTAATCCTAGCACTCTGGGAGGCCGAGGTGGGCGGATCGTTTGAGCTCAGGAGTTCGAAACCAGCCTGAGCAAGAGTGAGACCCCGTCTCTACTAAAAAATAGAAAGAAATTAATTGGCCAACTAAAATATAGAAAAAATTAGCCAGGCATGGTGGCGCATGCCTGTAGTCCCAGCTACTTGGGAGGCTGAGGCAGAAGGATCGCCTGAGCCCAGGAGTTTGAGGTTGCTGTGAGCTAGGCTGATGCCACGGCACTCTAGCCGGGGCAACAGAGTGAGACTCTGTCTCAAAAAAAAAAAAAAAACAAATTTGCCCATTATCCCAACTCTATTCAACATTATAGAAAAATTCCAACTAAGAAACATAGAAGGAACAATAGAACTAGAAAATCATGATTTTGCATCCCTTAATGAAATGATAAATCTGGACAAAAAAGCATTGATGGCTGCTGAAACTGTTAGGATACAAGTTGATGGGGAACTTTAAATGCAGGAGTCAGGCTGATGCTACTAACAGCTCAATCCATCTTAGCACTAAAAGTGGGACAATAAATTAGTGGTAAAATAACACTTTTGAGGCACTTAGAGATTTCGACTATGGACTAAGTGTTAGACAAATGATGAGGTGATATGTTAGAAATACTCTAGACAAAAAACAAAAGCAGGTGCAGAAATGAAAGAAGCTCGGCCCCCCTGCGTTGATGGTGAAGCAGGGCGGGAGGTACGAGGGGATTCATTGTAGCAGTCTTTCTACTTTTGCATATGTTTTTAAATCTCCACAGAAATTTTTCTTAAATGCAAAAAAGTCATAGAAAGGAGAGAATACCAAGGAAAGTCTGAAGAATGATTAAACAGAGATGATGAAAACCGAGACTTGTATCAAATGGACTAATTAGGGAAAAAGATAAGGAGGAGTGGTCAACGTGTAAAACCCTGCAGAAAAATCAAGAAAACATAGAATATTGATTGAATAAGAGACTAAGGACATAGGCAGAAGATTGCTGACAACGAAAGAGGCCATTATTTGACAGAGTGACCTTTTAGATGTTGCTGAACAGGGATCGGGAATCCATGGTCCACAGGTCAAAGCCACTGTCCCCTGTTTTTGTAAATAAAGTTTTATTGAAACACAGTCACCCATTCAGTGATGCACTATCTATGGCTGCTTTTGCATTACAATAGCAGAGTTGAGCACTGGTGACATAGACAATATGCAGCAGAGTTACTATAAAAATATTCACTGTGTGGACCTTTACAGAAAAAGTCTGTAAAGCTGGGAAAACCTAAGGGAGAGAGAAGCAGAAGCCACGACATGTTTTATAACCTAGTCTCAGAAGTAACACACCATCACTTTGATATTCTGTTGGCCACGCAGACCAAGCCTCATGCAATGTGGGAATAGACCAAAGGGACATGAATACCAACCAATGGGGATCACTGGAGGTCACCTTGGAGGTGACGCTATCCTACCAGCCTGAACTGGGCCTTGTGCCTCTTCCTACTCCCTAGCCTTTGCTTGTTATACAGTCTGCTTAACAGCTGGTGCTTAGTGGTTTAAATGAATAAGTGAAACACCAATAATAATTTTTTGTATTTTAGATGACCAATAAGTGCTTCTTAGCTCACTAACTGTTGCTACATAAGTTGAGAGGCAATAAGGAAAGAATGTCTGAGTTCTCCAGACTTTAGAAAACCATTCTGCAACGAGATGAGATGTGGGTAGATAAGTGGATGGATAGAAGGATGGAAATTTGGAAGAAAAAAATAACCAGAATTTCCTCAGTCCCACCCCTAACTTATAAAAGAGACTGATTTTGCTTTCTTGTGCTTAAACTTTTTAAATGTTCTCCCTCTATTCTTCAATGTTTATTTCTCATTGCAAAATGGATATTGAAAACTTTTGAAGTGATTCTTAGGAAAACTCCATTATCATTTTTCTACATTGAACTAAATAATTGATTTTTATCTTTTGCTTATGGAGTGAGTAGAGTTGTGAAATGACAATATTTAAAAAGCTACGTTTCAGGAATGGAGTTCGATTTAAGGAGACTTTATCTTTGTTCCTTCCGACATCAAAAATGCCAGACTTTTGTTACTGTCTTTTCGCGGTGCTATTGTTTTGAAGATGATGTTTGTTCTATGCAGTTTGGGTATACAGATGTCCTCTGCCTGAGCCGTTCGGTAGAAACTAGGTGTAAATTGTAAGAAGCAGGAGAGAGTGAGAGAAAAAAAAAAATAAATCTCTTTATTATGGTGCATAAACCTTCAGTGTGAGGGAGCTTTGCAGCTGCACAAGGAAAAAAATGCATTCAAAAATATAATGCAAGTGTGAATAATCCTTTCTCGAATGCTGCTTGCAGACTGCCCCAGCTTTGTCAGGTGAACTTGAACCGGGCCATCAGATTTGCCCCCATTCCCATTGCACACTCTGTCTATCACCCCAGGGCATTCACCATCTTGACTGTTGTTTAAAGAGAACAAGCAATCCATCATTGAGCCAGGGAGTCACTTTCTCATAGAAAAGTAAAATCAGCATGTGACACTACTCAGCCCTCGTGTTTTGCAGATTAAAATGATACATGGCGACTCACGTGTTACTAGGAAGATTAAGTCGGTTATCTTGTTCCGCTGCCCAGACAAAAGAATTCCCCTCCAGCAGTAAGTGGGAGCTTTACAGAAGCTAAAATCATTGGGCTCAACTCTACGGTGGTAAGACAGAGAATTTAACAAGAGAACAGAAGAAGAATGTTCTTTTACATCTAAGTACCTTTTTTATTCTCTGCATGAGATGGTACAAAGAAGAATCCCATCCCAAAAGGGGAGCTGTTAAATCTTTGTACAAGTCTCTGCTGTTTCAGATGCCCATATTATTAGTAGAGATGGACACACAATTTATGGTCTGACTGCCCCACAATTGATTTAAATATGGTGAAATAAATGAGCAGCCGTCGGCCCTGGGGCAGTCAGCTTCCTAAGAGTAAGTTGCAAATCCTGCAGCTACAGTATCAAGTTATTACACCATTATTCCATTGTGTGATCCACACAGTAATTTTGAATGAATCTCGTATAGAAATGAGCTCGCAATGAAATGCTGGGATACAGCCTTTAATTTACGAGGCCTAGGCAAATAGTTAGCACATTACAGTAAATATTATTTTTTATATAATTGAATCGATAACTGTGTTCTATTTGTCTTTAAAAGTAATTTTCAAAAGCAAGACAACAAAAATAAGTATGAAAGTGTTTAATTTTAGGCTAAATAAGTGCATTCGTTAAAATTAACATAAAAATCCATTTCTCTCTAAATAGTTTTTAAAACTAAAAAGAATTTTAAAGTTTAGTCTGTGTTTCGCCATTGAGACCTGACAGTGGCAGTGACACGGGTTTTCTTTTTAGGCCCCCATGCACTGTAGGCAAAACCGCTGTTAGAAATTTCTTTACGATTCATGCTTTGCCCATACTTTGCCATGCCATGCTTTTTCTTAATGCACAGACCGTTTTTCTAGTCTGAGTGATTTCAAAATCAAAGAATGTCCTATTTTGTTACTTTTAACCAAGTTTTCAAACATTACTTCTCTCAACCAGTTATATGTTCTGCAAGAGTATGTAAGCACTGGAATATGTACGTTTTTCTCTGCTAAGGACAGACACCAGATTTAACCTTTTTCTAAGCAAACCACGAAAAGGAGAGGGACTGTTGAAACACTTTTGTTAGACATTTGACATGGTCTTTTCCGAATAACAGAAGGACCCACAGCGACTGGCTTTGAAGGGCCGTGTTCCCAACGTGATTTCAATAGGGAACATTCTCTCTGGACGGAGCACCTGGATCGTGTGCAGCGTTCCCCTGGGCTGGGCAGTAGTCGCTGCCACCTGCAGCAGAGAGGATGGAGGACGAGAGACGGAGCCTCTGGCCAGCTATATCCTTCCCCAGCCTCCAGGGCACCTTCAAGCAGAGGAGCCAGGCCAGGCCAGCACACAGGCACCGTCTGAGTGACGGGCCCTTTTGCCCCATTATAGACAAGTTAGCGAGATCCTTCAATGGACATAGATAAAGTTTAAGAGCACTGGAGCCTAGGATTCTTTGAAACATGTCATGTGCAAAGACTCAAAGCTACAAATTGCTCTGACAAAGGGCAATTGCAACTCTCAAAATCCTAGGACTTTCAGACAAGTACCAAGGAAGATGACCTGAGATTGAGCAGGATATTAGAGAGAGCTCTATAATTCGGCATGACTTCAACAACCTGCCACAAAAGAGACTTGACTTTATCCCTCCTGCCTCATCTCCCCCCTCCCCCCCTGCAGCACAGCCTCTGCACTGAGCTGAGCTGGAACACACACTCAACAAAGTTATTCCTAAACGTCTTTAGACAACATCTAAAGATGAATTAAACTTGGCATCCCTAAAACTCTGCATTGCCAAGTATCAGCTTGTATTACATTCAACTCGTGGTTACCAGAGAGAAGAGAAAAAATGCAAATGATCAAAAAGAAGACTCTTGTTTAAGATCCATCCTATTGAGGCTAGTAACAATTTTTTATTGCTGTTTAGTGACTGCATAGTAGCTGGTGATTGGGAGACAGACAGCTCCAAATTGCCCTAGATGTGAAGGGAAGGCCAGACTTTGTCACCCAATAATTTTAAAATTAGATTAAAATACAGCCCAAGATGAATGGCGTGTACTGATCGTTTAGTATGCGTCAACTGCTTTACTTTCAGTTACCTCAAAACTGTTTCTGAAGATGTCCCCAAAATGCCACATTGAGAACGAACCAGTTTGTATCTCAAATACTGAAAAGATGAACTGAAAAACATACTTGAGGAAAGTTAATGTTTTGTAAATTTTCACAATCATCCCAGTTACCAAGAAAATATTGTTTTCAGGAAGGATTTTATAGTTTGGTAAAATTGACTCGTGCAATTACTAGAAGGGAGAAGAAGAGATCCTGCTAAGTGATTTGGGTGTTTACTGTTATGTTTTCCATTGGAAAGTTTAATTATATATTCCACTCTGCTGAAAATTGCTTCCCTTTTGCTCCTGCAAAATGATCCTACAGTTAATTTCTTTTTTTAGACCCTAACAAAATCATGTTTCTTATGAAAAGAGGTAAGACTGAGTCAGTGAGCTGCAGTCACCTACATCTACACTTAAATTTTGATCTTTAAAGAAATACACCCACTTTTTTTTTTTTTTTTTTTTTTTTTTTTGCTTTGGAGAAAACTGTTTAAAAATCCAGACTATGAATGGCTTCTTCTCAGCCAGAAAGGTCACTCTGAGTGCACTGTCCACAGCATTAACTAGAAATGACCCTTGTCATCACTCTCAGCGTGTGGGACAGAAGAAACAAATGAAAGGACACACCCAAAAGATGGTTTCTCGAATCGGCCACCTGGATAATGGGAGAGATGCTGTGTTCGTGAGTCACGTGGGCCTCCCGGGGCATTGTCCCCACTGTGGACTGCGGTGGCTGGGTGGCTTCCAGAGTGCAAAACTCCCGGGAAACTGTGGAGTCTCCATTGGACCGCTGTCCCCAAGTGATGACAATGTTGCTTAACTTCAAAGTTTAGGAACACTCCTTTAGTAATTTGTTTCAAATTTTAATATTGCCTTTTCTTGATCACATATTCCTTCCCATGCACATCTTTTAGGGGAATAAATTAAGGAAAATGTTTTCATCCTACGGGATGTCCACACAGTTTCTGGCCCCGACTACCTAACTGCTGTTGAGAAGGATTTCACTGAGCAGAACGAGCTTTGTTCTTGCCACAGTAAACAAAGAGTTAAATCCCAGAGCCAGCCGATGCCCTGCCTGGGGCTGGGGAGGAAGGTGTCCTGCTTTCACTTTCTCCAAACTGCTTGTTACCCCTCCCCCATCTTCCACTCCCTCTCCTCTTTCTCCCTTCCTAAGGCCAAAAAAATGGAAAATATAAAACCAAGACATCTGACACTCTGAATTAATTCCTGGGGCTGCCTCTACTGTCTGGTCTTTCCTTTTGAGGGCGATAGCTTTTAGATTTCAGCTGGTGGCCAGGTCCTCTCTCGTTCTACGGCAGTCACTTCCATTAAGCCTCCTTGGGGAAAGTGTCCGGTGAATTAGGGACGAGTCCTAGCTCTGCTGCTCACTAGCAGAGTGGCACTGAGCAAGTCGCCTGGCCGCTTAGAGCCTTGCGGTTCCCATGCGTAAAATGGGTATAACAAGACTCATTTGGGGTTGCTGTTGTGAGGATTAGAGATGGTGCCCGTGAAGGACTTAGCACAGTGGCTGGCCCATTTTGGCGTTCACTAGAGGACAGGGTTTTATTGCCATTATCCCTTCAGCTCTTTCCCCAGTGTAGTCCTGCCGAATTCATCTTCCCGGTCCCAGTGTCTCTAACTGTGGCAGCCAAGATTGCTCAACTGCACACAAATTCATAATCCCCCCAGACAGAGGGAACACATTGGTCCTAGAGAAACGCCATTTCTGATCAGGGTAAGGAGTGGGAAATGCAAATAACAACACCACCAATAATAATAAGTAGATTCTGTTTTTATAGTTATTCACTGATGTTCATTCATCGTTATCATGTCACCTTGAAATATTTTTTAATTGTTGTTTTTGTAAATCAAAATAGTCTAATATCTGTACATTCATCTGATTTGACCTCAAACACGATTTGCTCATTCCATGTCTGTCCAACCTCACCTCCAGGTTGTCTCACAACCTCCTGGCCATAGGTGACTGCCACTACCCAGATAGGACGCATCTTCCCATGAATGTTTCCCAAGCCTCTTCCCTGTGCCTGGAATATCTGTCCCACCTCCCTTGGAACATTCTCCCCTGTGTCCCCTGGGGAACTATGACTTGTTCTTCAAGATTCAGCTCAAGTATCATCTCCTTAGGGTGACCTTCTCTGACTCTTCTACCATGCCCTACACACACACACACACACACACACACACGCACGCTCCACTGCACCACCCCAGATCTTTACGGGGGGACTTCAATTGTACAACAATTACGCGTTTCTGTCTCTGCTTCCCCTCTCCCCATTAGCACGTGAAGGCAGAAATTGTGAGTTCATTTTGGCAGCCCCAGTGCCTAGCCTGGCACTTGGTTATTAATAAGGCCTTGTTGAATGAAAGAATTAAATCATTAAAAATCGCAAGATTAATTAAGAGTATGGTTTTATGATTGCCCCACTGCGGCATAACTCCTAGTGTAAGACAGTGTGTAACATTGTGCCTTGGATATAGCACGTGTTCCATGAATGTTTGTGAACGGAGTGAATGAATGATGGCAGGTGAAAAAAATCTCTTAATTAGATCCAGAGGGTCCTCTTTATTTGTACAATCCAAATAAGAAAGGCGTCCTTAGACACTGGAAAAAGCTCCACTGACATCTTTGTCTTACAAAAGACTCATCTGAATGATAATGAGTGTGGAAAATGGATTCGTTCCTGGGTGGACAGGGTTTTTGTTTGTTTGTTTGTTTGTTATTTCCTTTTGTTTTTTGTCTGGGTAAAAAAAGCAAAAATGCTTGAGTGCTCCATCACTTAGGGAGATGCAGTCCTCATTTTCCATGATTTTTATTTTAGTGTCTGTTTAATTAAGAAAATAAAACTATAGTACATGAATTAACATTGGCAAAAATAAGTTACTAGTATTGTATTATTGCTGATTTTTATCACCATTTTATATATCTGCAAACCAGATAACAATGGAGAAATGGCTCACCAACTGTCATTTTTTAAAGATGATCCATAAATATTTTTTAACCCATATACATATTAGTGCATGATATGTTTCAGGTAAAGCATGAATTATTTTAAAAATAAGTGATGGAGAAGGACTAATTTATGGGTTTGGGCTCAGAAACCAGGTGTTTTAAGCACCCTAAGAATGCTATTTTTCAAGTTTCATGAATTAAAGCCTGTGGTTCCTCTCTTACCCAGAGCAGCTAAGGATTATTGAGACTCCAAGGTCAAGCGCACATCACGATACTAAAACAGGCACTTACACTCTTCAAGACCACCACCCAAGGGTTAAAAGAAGACTTATAGTATCAACCTCACAGGCTTTGTAAGAATGAGAAAGAGCACATGCAAAGCTGCTAGAACAGTGGCTGGCATAGAATAAAGGTTCCAGAAATGGTGTTGTTGCTATTGTTTTTATCATCATCATTATTATTTATCCACCATGTTTTTATCCTTTAAACCAAAGCAGAGCTAGAGTTGACAGTCTTAGTTTTGTTTTCCACTTGAGCTAAAGTTAGTTCCTATCTGAATGCCAGCTGCTCTCATTGTTGTTTACTGATAGAATCTGCTTTCTGTATAGTAACCTCCACACTCATCCAGGTTTTATTTTCATGGTATTTCCTCCATGTTTTCCATGATCAGTCTCTGCTGTAAGTCCATTCAGCATCACAAATCTTCCATCCTGATTATGAAAACAGCATCTGATTCTGATAACATAACATAGACTTACAAAATTATTTATAATCAGGGTTGCATGCAGTGCTACACAGCTCCAGAGGGGTTCATTTGCTTGAAATAAACAAGTATGAGTTATCTATTGCTGTGTAACAAATTACCACCAATTTAGCAGCTTCAAACAACACCTGTTTCTTATCTCACAGTTCTATAGGTCAGAAATCCAGGATGATGTGGCTTCGATCTCTGCTCAGGGTATCACAAGGCTAAAACCAAGTATCAGCTGGCTGTGTTCTCGTCTGGAGCTCGGGGTCCTCTTC
Organism: Cheirogaleus medius; assembly: GCA_008086735.1. Lineage (NCBI taxonomy): Eukaryota > Metazoa > Chordata > Mammalia > Primates > Cheirogaleidae > Cheirogaleus > Cheirogaleus medius. Next base: position 4,253,800 of record VBSM01002912.1, read on the forward strand.
CAAGCTCATTCCTGATATTGGCAGAATTCACTCCCTTGTGGTTGTAGAACTGGTGGCCATTTCCTTGCTGTGCGTTTGCTCTTAGTCACTCTGGTGCTTGCACGGAACCTCTCTACCTCAAAGCCAACAGTAGCACCCGGAATCTTTCTCATGCTTCCAACCTCTATGACTTCCGTTCCCACTCGTAGAAAACTTTCTGCTTTAAACGGGGTCACTGATTGAGTCAGGCTCACCTGAATTATCTCCAGAACTTAAGGACAACGGACTTGGGGCTTTAATTTCATCTTCAAAAGCCCTTCACAGCAGTGTTTATATTACTGCTTGAATAATGAAGAGATAAGAATTTTCATGGGCCATCTTTAGAATTTTGCCTGCCACACAAAGTGAGTTCATGCTCCTGATTCTGGGATACTGGTTTGAAGGTTTTAAGGATTTTAGTTGCAAGGAATACAGACTGCCTTAAGGATTGTTAATTAGGACACAAATGAGATAATAAGGGAAGTAGTCTCACATGAAAATCCAAGACCAGGAGCAGATATGGAACCTCACAGCAAGAAACAGAAAAAGCTCTTGAATTCAAGATCCTGCACCACTATGAGGAGAGGTGTACTTCTTGAAACACACAAGACACTCTCTGGCCCAATGACCTACAAGTCAGAGTTTTAAAAGGTATCAATGTATTGCAACAGCACAAAGGATGGAATTATACTTTTGTAAGGTTCTTACATTAAGTGAAATGATATTATGTGAAGATACAAGGTATTAAGTTCAAGATGGAAATCGTAAACCCTAGAGCAAGCACTATGAGAAAAAATTATTTTTTTGAAAAAAATTAAATATGGGTATAATTAGTACTCAATAGCAAATTTAAAATAGAATCATAAAAAATATTCAATTTATCAAGAAAGGCTAAAAAAGAGGAAAAAAGAGAAAGAAAGAACATGTGGGACAGATAGAAAACAAATAGGAGGATGGTAGATTTAAATCCAATCATATCAATGAAAGTCAAAAGATGGGGGAAAAAATCTCCAGGCACTAGTCAAAAGAAAACTGTCATAGCTACATTAATAGGGGACAAAGTAGATTTCAGAATAAAGAATATCCCTTTACCAGGGATTAAGAGGAATTTTAATATGAATAGTGTTGAGTCTGTAGACTCATCAGTGTGATTAGAAGTTTAGCAATTGTCTGAAAAGAATTATTCTCTATTTTATTTTCTATTATATATTTCATTGATTTTGGCTCTCATTATTTTCTTCTATCTCCTTAGTTGGGGTATAACCTTTTTTAAATTTTATTTTATTATTTTTTTTGGCAGTACTGTAATAGTTGGGGTATAATCTTAAAGTGAAAGCTTAAGTCATTGATTTTAAATCGTTTTCTTTTCTAAGGTGGTTTTTAATGCTATAAATTTTCTTATCGCTCTTTTAGCCACATCTCACAAATTTTGATATGTTGTCATTCTCTTGGACCACTGATTTTTTTTTTTTGACAAGGTCTTCATCTGAACTGGGCTAGAGTACAGTAGCATACAGTAGCATCATTCATCATCATAGCTCACAGCAATCTCAAACTCCTGGGCTCAGGTGATCCTCCTGCCTCAGCCTCTCAAGTAGCTGGGACTACAGGCATGCCACCACAACTGGATGATTTTTCTATGTTTTGTGAAGACGGGGTCTTGCTCTTGCTCACGCTGGTCTCAAATTCCTGGCCTCAGGTGATCCTCCTGCCTAGGCCTCCCAAAGTGTTAGGATTATAGGCATGAGCCACTGCACCTGGCCAACCACTGATTTTTTATGTCTGCTGTTCATTTTCAAATATTTAGGGATTTTCCAAATATCTTTGTTATTGGTTTCTAATAAAATTTTGTTGTGGTGAGAGGATATGCTTTGTAGTATTTCAATTTTTTAGATTTATTGAGACTTGCTTCAGGAACCAAAATGTGGTCTATTTTGGGACATGGGCCATATGCACTTGAAAAGAATGTGTATTCTGCTGTCGTTGGTTAGAATATTCTGTTAATGTTAACTAAATTTGGTTGGTAGTGTTTTTCAAACATTCTATACCCTTGGTGACTTTCTATCTTCTTCTTCTATTAATTATTAAAATAAGGGTGACAAACTATCCAGCTTAAAATGTGAATGTGTCTACTCCTGTCGGTTCTATCGGTTATTGTTTTGAAACTGTCGAGTATATAGATTTAAAATGTTATATCCTCTTAGTGAATTCACTCATTTATCAATATGAAATGGCCCTCAGTATCTCTTTAATATTCTTTGCTCTGAAATTGGTTATTAATGCATTGCTATGTTAATGTATGTATTAATCATGCCTTTTCATTGTCTTTATTTCTGATGCTTTGACATCTGGGCTTTGCAGACACCGTTCCCAGGGCTCGCCGATTCCTAGGGGTAGCTCTCGTTCCAAAGCGTGCACTTCCAATGCAGAGCGACCAGTCCAGAGCCCCTACCACCCCCGCCCCCGCCCGTCGTAACAACCTCCTTTACTGGGCTTCACATGCCCAGCCTCTATCCTACTGACCCAGTCACCCCGGGGTCAGGAACCAGACTACTAGAAACAGCCCTTTTACCCCAAAGCCCACTGAAATGATTCCAACCAGCCAATCCAAAGTCTGCAGACACTGCCTTGTCGTGCTTTTCCGGTAGAAACCACAAAAGGGCTCTTGTCCACCATTCTCCCTCAGTCCTTCTGCCCCAGACCAACCTTGCGCTTCCCATGGGGCCATCACAGTGTAGCACTGGCCCCTCTCAGGACCTGTGACAAAGTATCCTTCCAGTGGCCATCATCTCCTCACTTGTTAGCCTTACCACACGAGAACAATAATAAAAGCTACATTTTAAAACAATGTATAACAATGTTAATATGGCCACTCCAGCTTTCTTTTGAATAGGTTTGCAGAGTGTATCTTTTTTCCACCTCTTTACTTTGAACTGATGGCTATCTTCATATTCAAAGGAGGCAGCATATAGTTGGATTTTGGTTTTTTTACCCATTATGTCAATTTCTGCCTTTTAACTGGACTATTTACAGACCATTTCCATTTAATGGGATTCTCAATAAAGTTATACTTAAGTCTACCACTTTTTTTTTTTTTTTTTTTTTTTTT
>VBSM01002912.1:4257086-4267817 GCA_008086735.1 Cheirogaleus medius
TCGGCCTCCCAGAGAGCTAGGATTACAGGCATGAGCCACCGCGCCCGGCCAAGTCTACCACTTTTTATGTGTTTTCTTTTTGTCCCATCAGTTCTTTGTTCCTTTTTGCTTCTTTTCCTAGAATCTTTCAGATTAATTATGTTTTTAACATTTTAATTTTATCTTTTAATTATGTTTTTAACATTTTCATTTTATCTTATTTATTGGCCTATTCGCTATTCTTCTTTGTTTTTTCTAGCAGTTGCTTTAAGGTTTACATTACACATAGTCTACCTTCAAGTAAGATTATACTATGTCACATACTGTATAAAAACTCTAAGAGAATATACTTTATATTCCTCCTCCCACCCCTGGGCTTTTTGCTATCATTGTCATGCATTTTACTTCTATGTATGTTATAAATCATAATATAATGCTATTATTTTTGCCTTCAATAGTCAGTTATCCTTTAAAGAGATTCTTACAATAAAAGTCTGTTATAATTCCCCAAATATTTACTATTTCTGGTACTGTTCATTTCTTTTTGTAGACCCAAATTTCCATTAGGTATCGTTTTCATTCTACCTGAGCAACTTCCTTTAATATTTTTGGTAGTACTGGTCTGCTGGCAATGAAGTCTCTCAGCTTTTACATGCTTGTATTAGTCTTTATTTGAACTTCATTTCTGTAAGATTTTTTGCTGAGTATAGAATCTAGGTAGAGTTTTGTAAAAAATATATGTCATTAGATATTTAGCGTGTCACTCACTGCTTCTGGATGCACTATTTCTGATGAGAAGTCTGCTGTCTTTGCTTCTCTGAGCTTTGAGGGCTTTTTTTCCTGTCATTACTTTAAAGGCTTTATCTTTTAGCACTGATTTTCTGAAATTTTCTTATTATGTGCCTTGGTGTACTTTTCTTTGTGTTTTTTTTTTTTTGTTTTGAGATTTGTTGAGCTGCTGTGATTTTATCATTTTCATCAAATTTGAATAATTTAAAGTCATTAGTTTTATATTTTTTCCATCTCTCCACTTTTTATGTGGTCTCCAAATTATACATATGCTATGCTTTCTAATATTGTCATATAGCTCATTATTAGTGTTGTTTTTCTCTGCATGTATTAGTTTGGAAAATGTCTTCAAGTTCACTAATTTTTTTCTTCAGTAGTGTCTCATCTGCTCTTAATCTTTCCTAGTTTTTCCTCCCAGATATTCTATTTTTTACCACTTGAAATTTAATTTTGAATATTTTATATCTTTGATTTTCTTCTCTTCATGTTCATGCTTTCCTCTACTATCTTGAATTTTTCTAATAACTGTTTTAATGCCCTTGTATACCAATGCTATCATCAAATGTCATTTCTAGGTCTGTTCCTTTTGATTGATTTTTCTCTTCTTTGTGAGTCACATTCTTCTTCTTCTTTGAATTCCTGGTAATTTTTATTAGATGCCAAGTGCTGTGTACTTTATGTTGTTTGTTGCTGAATTTTTTTGGTATTTTTTTAAATGTTTGGGGGCTTTATTCTGGGATGCAGTTAAGTTCCTTGGGATTTGTTTTTTATACTTTCAAACCTGGGTTATAAGTTTTATTAGGTCAAGTCCAAAACAGCTTTTAGTCTAGGGTGAATTTGCCCATGTTCTTATAGCACTGTACTCAATATCCTATTTTTAGGATGTTTTCTTGCTTTGGCATATGTGAACACAAACCGTGTAAGTGCTGGGAGGGGGTGGTTCTGTCCACTCATGTCTTATGATATTTCCCCGCTGCTTTGGTCGTTTCCTCATGTGCACGTGCAGACTAGTGCTCGGCTAAATGCTCGAGAGAACCCCTCTGCAGATCTCCAGACCTCTTTTCCCTGTGCAGCCCCTCCACTCCAGCGATCTACCCCACAGGTCCTAGCTGCCTTGGCTTCCCCAAACTCAAATTTCTGTCTCTTCATTTTACCTAGACATCCAGGCTCTGTTCATGTTCCTCCCCTCTCTGCTGTGTCCTCTCCAAGTAGTGAGCTAGGACATTCACATGGCACCTTCCATTTCCTTCTCCTCTACTAGGGATTGCCGTACTGCGCTGCCTATTGTCCAAAGGCTGAAAAACAATGCTTTACATATTTTAAACCACTTTCTACTTGCTTATGGACAACAGGTAAATTTGGTCCCTACTGCTCTATCATGGTGAGAAGCAGAATGTTCATGTACTGTCTTTTAAAGTCTTCTCTCTGAGAGTGACAAATGTCACTTTCACTCATAATTTATGATCAAAGTAAGCTACATGGCCAAAATAATTCCAAAGGGAAGGGAAGTTAAACCCTACTGTATACCTAAAAGGAGAGAAAAATGGATATTTGTGAACTGTACAAATGACTTCTACTTTGCCTCAGACTGTACAGTGTAAGCTTTACTTTAGGAAAAAACACCTTCTAGCATAGCCCCATGAAATTTAGCCACATGCACCATTAGGTTATTATTGCAATATTTCTCTTTGAAATTACACTTCCATTTAGCATAGTGATTACAGCTAAGGCTCCAAAGCAATTCAAGCTTGGGTGCAAATCCCCCTCTACTGGTACCTGTCTGTGTGACCTCAGACAAGTGACTTAACCTTCCTTAGCTTCAGTTTCTTGCCATGAGAAATGGAAATAAGAATAACAGGCCGGGCACAGTGGCTCATGCCTGTAATCCTAGCACTCTGGGAGGCCGGGGCAGGAGGATAGCTCAAGGTCAGGAGTTCAAGACCAGCCTGAGCAAGAGTGAGACCCCGTCTCTACTAAAAATAGATAGAAATTCATCAGCCACCTAAAAATATATAGAAAAAAATTAGCCGGGTGTGGTGGCGCATGCCTGTAGTCCCAGCTACTCAGGAGGCCGAGGCAGGAGGATCACTTGAGCCCAGGAGTTTGAGGTTGCTGTGAGCTAGGCTGATGCCACGGCACTCTAGCCTGGGGAACAGAGTGAGACTCTGTTTCCAAAAAAAAAAAAAAAGAATAACAATACCTACTCATAAGGTTTTGCTAAGAAATAAATACGTAATGGTGGTAAAGCCTCTCACAGCAGAGAACTGTTAGTGGTTTTATCTCACGCACTTCACCAAGTGCACTGCCATGACCTGCAAGAAGAGGTGAAAATTTGGTGGCACTGCTATTGCTCTTGGAAAAAACTTAAGAAGCCCTGTAACCCGCAAAGTGCCTTTTTAGTCTCCAGTGCGACCCAGCCAGGCTCAGTAGCAGAAGCTGACATTTGTTGGCATTGAAACTCCCCTGCCATTCTAGGCGTGGGAGTTCCTGGTGACAGTTACAAGCAGCTACGAGCTGATGACTTATTAAGCAGAATGAGGGAGGAGGGAATGGGGCACCCGTGGGAGGATCTGACTCCTCTGGCCCAAATGTCGCCTCCACAGAATTCATTTTGCGGTGCCTCGGGACACAGCCGAGGCCTGTTGGGAAGCTCATGGGGAAGCAGTGGCCTTTTCCAGGCAGACTTTCAAAGAACAACACAGTGTGCAGCCTCTTGGACACAGGACGCACTTTCACCTGGCTGATGTCGCCGGCTCCCCTGTCACTAGCTTGGATTCCTCTAGTTTGATATTTTGCTACTCACCCTCCTCTGCATAAGGGCAGCCCTTTAGAAGCAGACTTAAGCTCCTAAAAAAAAATAGTTTATGAGAGAGCTTCCTAGCACCCCGAGGTAAGTATGGTAATATAACCATAAGTAACAGAGAATAGAGTAAACCAACATGTCGCATGAGTGGGTCAGGTGCTACCACTCTACGTGAGTTTGCATCTTTCAGATCCCTCCCCAGTTGGAAGCAGAGAAGTGGAAGGAACGCTATGAAGTGCCTCTAACAACTCACACCTCGTGAAAATTGTCAGAGGTGAAACCTCGTGTCCATCATACCAAAGTAAAGAGGCGTTAGCCCCCCGTGGAGGGGCCAGCCTTAGGGGATCTAGAGTATCTGTTTGAGAAAAAGAGGGAAAAAATGAAAATGTTGATATTTTTGCTAATCTTTTTTGGTTTTGAATAGGATAGAGCATTTTCTGGGGCCTCTTCTGTTGATCTGTCTTACTGCTGGGTGTGTTATCCTAAGCCTCATTTGGTACAAATATTTCTGTACATGATTTCTGAATCTGCAGAAGCTGGTCTTTCGGCAGATCACCTATAGGATACAGCTAATAGCTCTGCACTCAGAGGTCCCATGTTTCTTTTCTTACCCAGCCCTGTATCGGACATTGTGCGCAAGATGACAGTCTATTTCACCTTGCCAGTCCTCACGGTTGTTGCTTATGCCCCTTTTCACCTGATAATCTGCACCTTCCATGTAAAACATCACCCCAATTCAGCAGGAAGTAGCTTGATGACTATGTTGCCCCTCTTCCCATGGATGTGGAAGGGTAAAATTGTCCGTGGGTAATATGTGAAAGACAACAGCCTGAAAAAGGGTAAGCATGCTTCCTGTCTCTTCAAAACCCCCTCACCCTTTTTGCGAAACTAAAACCTACATCCCTGCCTCAGGCCAGTGGTCACGAGGGGCAGGACGGTGTCCTTTGTTCTTTGTGTCACAGGCAGTGGCTCTGGGGAATTGCCTGGGTAGAGGTCATGAGATTGTCTCAGCCAAAGATGGGGTTGTGGGATTAATCAGAACCGTTAAAAGCTCTGTGCTTCTGCTCAGAGGCAGGACATCGGTACTTTAAGACAGGAGTCTGTCAACCTCCTCATTTGCCAGCCAATTAATAATCTTCTCTTTCCTTCTCTTCAAATAAATAAATAAAATTTGGGTGTCTTCTTCTCTCAAATAGAAATAATAATAGTGGCTACGTCAGAGGGCTATTGCAAGGTTTTAATTAAAGAATCTGTGTCAATGACTTAGCAACGGCCGTAGCATGTGATAAGCATGTGATGAGTTTTAGCGGCTATATTATTCAATAGATTTTATTTTATTTATTTATTTTTCTTTTTTTTAATTTCAGCATATTATGGGGGTACAAATGTTAAGGTTACGTATATTGCCCATGCCCCCTCCCCTCCTTGAAGCAGAGCTTCAAGTGTGACCATCCCCCAAACGTTGCACATCTCACTCGTTGTGTTTATATATACCCATCCCCTCCTCCTCCCTCCCACCCACCCGACACCCGATAAATGTTATTCCTATATGTCCACTAAGGTGTTGATCTGTTAATACCAATTTGCTGGTGAGTACATGCGGTGCTTGTTTTTCCATTCTTGGGATACTTCACTTAATAGAATGGGTTCCAACTCTAGCTGGGAAAATACAAGAGGAGCTCTATCACCATTGTTTCTTAAAGCTGAATAGTACTCCATGGTATACATATACCACACACATTATTTTAACCTGCTCTTTTTCACCTAACAATATATTGGGAACATACATCCACGTCCATAAAAAGATGCATGTTTCTTGTTTCTGGGCACTCTTTCACTGTAAGAAAATAAATGTGGGTAAAAAGTTCAGCTACAAGGCTATTTATCATGGCATTGTGTATACTACAGAAAAACTAGAAACAGTCTGAATATCCTGTGATAGGAGAAAGCATACAGGTGTAGAACCAAGAGCTCAGAGAGGTTAAGGAACTTATTCAGAATTACCCAGAGAGAACCAAAACTCAAAGCTGACCCTTTCATGACAAAACACTATGTTCTTTCTCTCAATATTTTCCTTTGGATCATCAAGACTTTGACCAGCACTATAATATAAACAAGAGGATCTTCAGTTAGACATTGACTTTTTTAGAAGAGATAACTTTTTTTTTTTTTACCTCGAAGGAATTCTCACTCTCTCCTCCATCAGTTGTCCTAGCAGAGGGTCCTTTGTTCCAACATGTGCCCCTACTGTAGTCTCAAGGTACCATCTGATCAGGAGCCTTAGATCCATCAGAGGTTTTGAGTGAGTGGTGACTTTATCCTGGGAGACCCATGGTCTAATTACTCTTCGTAGGTTAAATGTCCCCTTAATACTCAAAATATATTTAATAATTTTCCCCTTTCTTCATGAATAGATTAAGCAACACATTGTAACTATCCTCAAGCAAATCCCACCATGATCTCTGTTCATCTTTTTCAGAAAGAAAAAAAAAAAGCAACAAATGGAACATAATGCTTGCACGAGTTCCTTTGGATAATCTTTTTTCAAAACTTATACCAGCTAAGTGTTTACTGTTGCTACCCCTTCAACCTGACTCAGATGAGCTGATGAATTTGTGATTGGATGTTGTCATTGCCCATTCTATTAATATCTACCCAAGTGGGGACTTTACGGTGACTTTGAAGCAGATGCCAGGTCGAGGGCAAACCCTCCTGGAGAATCCAGATTTGTTTAGATAGATGGAAAAGGATGAAATCTCCCAAGGAGGGGACGGAAACTGATTAGAGCAAGCTGAAGGCTGAGCGGCTGAGCTCCATTGAGGATCAGCCAGATGAACCCTTGACTGGTCTCCGGGTCTCCTGGTGTCCTGAAACTTCTGCCTCTTTGCCTGTTCTTAAAGAAAATGAAGCCCTGTATAAAGAAGGAAGTCATCTCCAAATCTGCCAAGTGCCAAATCTACACCTTGATAGAACCTTAGAGGCTTACCAGAGCCATATTTTAACGTGCTTGTTGGTTCTTTTTAATTGCCTGGGTGATACAAACAAAATTTCACAGTCTGCTATATTGTAAACAGTAGAAAAGAAAAGGACCTCTCTTATCTCAACAATACAATCCCATTTCCCAGTGGCAACTGTCACCATTTGGTGTGTACCTTTTCTCTGTATTTCCATGTTCACACAAATATGTAGACTTTCCCGAGAATAACAGAAGCAAGAGCATAGCTAATACAGCCACCCTTGTGAAAGAGCTCTCCCAAGTTACATATGTGGATCTTAACCAAGGCAATTTGGGAATAATCCTTCATATTTATCTTATTGTCTTACCCCACGATTCCTGAATGCTGATCCCAGAACTGCTGCTAAACTGGTCGAATCTGAATCATTTTGGGTTTTTTTGTTTTGTTTTTTTTTTTTGAGACAGAGTCTGATTCTGTTGCCTGGGCTAGAGTGCTGTGGCATCAGCCTAGCTCACAGCAACCTCCAACTCCTGGGCTCAAGTGAGCCTACTGCCTCAGCCTCCCGAGTAGCTGGGACTACAGGCATGCGCCACCATGCCTGGCTAATTTTTTCTATATATTTTTAGTTGACCAATTAATTTTCTTTCTATATTTAGTAGAGACAGGGGTCTTGCTCTTGCTCAGGCTGGTTTCGAACTCCTGACCTTGAGCTATCCTCCCGCCTTGGCCTCCCAGAGTGCTAGGATTACAGGCATGAGCCACCGCGCCAGCCCATTTTGGTTTTTAAAAAAATACAAATTTTAGCGCTCTAGCATCAAAGAGTCTGATCGTATAGTTCTAGGGTAGAGGCTGGGAACCTATAAAATATAACACAAATGACTCTGATGATCAACCAAGTTTGAAGACAATGGAACCATCAATAAATATTTCCCAAAATGAAAATTTTAGAAAGAGATTTAAGAAGAGTTTCATGATAATAAAGCAAATATATTTAACTGGTTCTGTTCAGAACCCTGTTTGTAAAATTCAGTGGGCATTCTCTCATTGTGGAGTACCTATCCACAGGTGGACTCTATCCATATACCTGGAAGAGCACCGTAACTTGAATTTCTCTGCCACCTGAACTAATGAGAACAACTTGTTAGTCAGGTAATGAGGTTAAAAACATATTACCTTCACAGCTGGCATGAGCAGTATCAGTAGCGGAAGATGAGCTTGCGGTCACCCTAGCAAGTCACTTTCACTTAGCAATACTCCATTCTTTTGTGATGGTGCATGTATATTGCACCACATGAATGTATCATGCCTTATTTAACTTACTTTCTATTGGAGAATATTTAAATTGATTCCAAACTTTTTATTTTACAAGGAACATTATAATAAACATCTTTTCATGTGTGTATGTGTGCATGTCTCTGTGTGTGTGTATAAAGACACAGAGAGAAAATTTTTTGTAGGATAACTTCCTAAAAATGAAATTTTAGTTCAAAGTATATATGCTTTTTTATTTTTGAAACACTCCCTACAAAACCACACCACATAGGCTCCTCATTCAATGATATATCAACAAAGGATGAAGTATTTTCTTTCACCTCTTTAAAGAATGACTATTAATTATAGTCATTAACTACAAATACTGCTACTCTAAAATTGACGGCAGTTACGATTGTTCTAGATTTTGGCTGATCTGGATTTTTTTCTATGATACTTTAATAGAATGAACATTTTTTTAAATAACTAAAAATCAACTATATAATTTCATACTTAAAATACTATGTACATGTGGCATTCATCTATTTCAAGAAAATAATAATAGCAACCATATATCATGAATCACTATGTACCAAGCAACTTTATGTGTATTAATTCATTTATCTTTATTTATAAATAAAGAATTAAGGCCAAAATTAAGGTGCTTAAGACCACACAGCTTATAAATATTAGAAGTGGGATTTGAACCCAAGCCAACTGACTCACAAACTCAGGCATGTAATACTCAAAATATTCCAATTTAACTTTTCTATTTTATTATGATAGAGCAATGTGAATGGAGACTCAAATATCTTATAAGGTATATGGAAAAGTATTACTATTGCCTCTTAATCTATTCAAGCAATTGTGTATATATAGAATATATTCTATCACTTCTCAGCCTTTCAGCTAAGATCAAGTGTAGAATATATTCTGAAATCCTAACTCCTGCCTCATCCACTACTTCATAGTATTATTGCAAATACATTTTTCTCACCTTTGGAAGATTCTGGGTGCAGCTTGAAAAGATGAACCATTATATAGAGAGGGAAAGCAATTGTTTAGGCAGATCCATCTGTGATGACATCCACCTATGACGCAGATTGGGGGAAGGGTTAATAATACTTGAGCCAACTACTTTCTTCTTATCAAAGGCAAGAAAGGGTCACTGAGATGTATCTTATATGAATATGTAGATAGGTTGGAATTTAGTACTGATTTCTCTTTACCTATAAAAACATTCCTTCATTCATCAACATTAACTCAAATATGTATTAAGCTCCTACTGTGTGGGAGGCATGTTACAGAGATTGGAGATAGCAGCCCTGGACACACACACACACACACACACACACACACACATGTCCTACTGCAGCTTATATTCTAATGAGGGGAGATAATGTAAACAAAATAAATTAGTAAGATAGTATGCCTTCTTGGTGATAAGTGCGAGAAAAATAAAGATGGTTGAGCATCACCAAAATAACATACGTCATAACTAAAACGAGAATAAAAACTTGTATATGTATTCAGTATATTGTCTTTCACCCAACTAATATCTAAAAATAAGCTATGAGCTTCTAAAGGACAAAAGATCATTAGTTGACTCGGATCTCTTAAAGTCTTTGCATCACATGGGGAAAATCAAACCTTCGTGCTAAAAGAGCAAAACCTTTGCAACTTTCATGGCGTTCACTGCCAGGGTAGTATATTTCGTCCAGTCTTTTTCAAAAACTATTATTCTAAGTTGATGCTTTGTTAGAGTGAAGTAAAAGTCCAAACCACCGTGCGTGGTGCTGGTTCCTTCAGATTCCACTGCCTCTCCCCAGCTCCACGGCTCTCAGCTCCGAGGCCACCCTGTCCCCTCCTCAGCACAGCAGACCATCAAGTTAATATGAGCTGATTTGTAAATGGCGTCTCCCTCACCTCATCGCCACCCCCCTTTGGCCAGACTCCTGCTTCTCTGCTCAATGGCACAGATGCGGCTTTGAGCTGACGGGGACCAGGCAGCTATTAGTAGCAAATCCAGTGAGGGAAATTAATGAAGGAGACAACTAATAAAAGACAGCTCAGGACAGCCAGACTAACTTGCTCCGAGCAGTAATTAACTTTTTTTTTTTTTTTTTTTTTTAGCTCATGAAGGTAAATATGGCATGGGCACTGGTCCAGTCTAACTCTTCTTTATTAAAAAAGAGAGCAGAGCGAGTCATGGGGGGGCTGAGACTTAATCTGTTTTCCCCGCAAGAAGAACAATTTTAAATGACTGTGTGATGTGTTTATAGATTCGTGATGCCCAAATCAAGAAACACCTTTAAGTAGCAGGGAGAAAGGAGGCAGATGAAGGAATTGAGTCTCTGAACAAAAGAAACAGTCATCCCTGGCCTTCGAGCAGCTTAAAAGAGAGAACTCTTTTTTAAAGATTTGCTTTTCTTCCCCACACAAAATGACTGACCTCTCTTCAGTGCAAGTGCTGTGTGAAAAACAAAACTGAACTCAAGGCAAATGGCAGGCCTTAGACGCCAGTGTTAAATATTAGCCTAGCTTGAGGGACATTGCAGTAGCCTTCCTCAAGCTTCTAGTTTTCATTTTTAAAGACATAAAAAAGCAACTTAAAATCTGGGTTCTCTGTGCATTTTTGAAAGTCAATATGGGCTCTTTGAAAACTAAAATCTGTCTGAAAATATATTGAGATAAGTCTGTTAGGTTTTGCCTAAAAATATCTCTAAAAGCACGACTACTGTGCTTCATTAAAATGTTGAAATATGGGCCGGGCGTGGTGGCTCACGCCTGTAATCCTAGCACTCTGGGAGGCCGAGGTGGGAGGATCGCTCAAGGTCAGGAGTTCAAGACCAGCCTGAGCAAGAGTGAGACCCCGTCTCTCCTATAAATAGAAAGGATTTAATTGGCCAACTAAAAATATATAGAAAAAATTAGCCAGGCATGGTGGTGCAT
>VBSM01002912.1:4290340-4310734 GCA_008086735.1 Cheirogaleus medius
AGAGACAGGGTCTCACTCTTGCTCAGGCTGGTCTCGAACTCCTAACCTCAAGTGGTCCTCCTGCCTCTGCCTCCCAAAGTGCTAGGATTACAGGCGTGAGCCACGACTGGCCCCTATTTTTGATAATTATAAGAATTTTAAGAATTACCAGCTCATACTGATTTTGTTAATAATTGGGTTTTTTTCTTGCATTAAGTAGCAAACTAGATCTTCTAGGTAACAAATGTAAACCTTCGAAAACCTTCAAAGAGAAGGCAACAAACCCATTTCTCCAGTAAAAATTATTTTTGCCAGGAGAGGTGGGGAACTTGCAGCCTCAGGGCCACATGTGGCCCCCCAGATCCCCAAGTACAGCCCCTCGACCACATCCAAACTTCACAGAACAAATCCTAAAGGCCTCAAAGACCCAGAAGGCCGCATGTGGTCCCAATAATAATTTATTGTTCGACAAATAAGCCGTTAATAAATTGTTACATACTAAATTGACCGAGGTAAATTATCTGGACATAAGTCTGGTTGAATAAAAGAGGATGGTAAGATTTTTGGTTTCAGTGTCTTTTACCCTTTGATAAAGCGACTTCCTGTGCAGGCGGTGAGGTACAGCCTAGTCTCTGAGTTGGATCAGCCTGGGTTCCAGGCTTGCCTCATACTAGTTATGGTAGATTAGGTGATCACTTCACTTTCTCTGATCTTTGGCTTAATTGTTTATAAGATGGGGAAAATACCTGTTCCCCCACTGGGTCAATGTGATGTTTATGAAAGAATTTCGAAAAAAAGCCCAACACACAAACTATGTAAATGATGAGTGGATTAAAAACTAGAAATTTCATTCTATTTTAATTTGTGCTACATAAACTAATAGACATATTCTATGAATAAAAACCTTGAGAACATCATTATATAATCCTATCATTTATTGAACACAAGTTGGGAGACATTGTTTTAAGATTATTATCTATAGCTGGCTATACTTGTAAAACTGGCTTATTACTTTAAGTATATTATAAAATCATGATAAATTTTAATATTTTGTTTATTGAATGGGATACTACTTAAAGTTCAATTTATGTCTATCCAATCTTGGAATTTGAGATGAAAACGATAAAGAATATGTTAGTCTGGGTTTGAAGAATTTCTTTATTTCAAATATGGTCTTTTTCTTCTTAAAATATAAAGTCCATATTAATATTCAAGGGTCAGATAGTATGTTTTTGCTCAAAATAAATGATGAACCAAAGACAACTCTACAATGGTCAACACCACCCAATCAGAAGAATGTTCTCATTTATTAATCTCTTGAAGAAAGATAAAGTAGATGAGCGTGAAGACTGATTGTGCTCTGATGGACAGGGGCCGGGGCAGGAGCACTGTGTAAGATCTGACCCCTAGATATAAGCCAGGCCTATTGCAGCTCACATTGTACCTGGGATGACACTCTGTGACCCAGCCCAGGGTGGGAAAGATTAAAACTAGAGACAAAACCACTAATACCATATCCACTGTTTTGCATCAGGTCCACCTGGAGGGAAAGAAAACCTGAAATAGGAATTTCCATCCTAGGCTAAGGGATGGGAGCAGCAAAGAAAGAGACTGAGCCATTTCCACATTTCTCCTTTTTTCCTCCACACCACTATTCCTTTTTCTTTGCTAAATTGCCTGGCGTAAAAGAGTGCTTAACATAGTGAACGCAGGTGGGCTAGGAAGAACGGGCTGGCCCAGAAACAATTCTGCAAGACCAGTGTTATTTCCTATTCATTGGGTTTTAGCTTTCCATTAATTATAATATCCTATACATTAGAAAAAGAAAAAAAGTCAGGATAGTTATAAACTGCCAGGATACTGGAATTAGACTGAAAACATAACGATGGACTAGAACCTTTGCTCTCCTTTATTAACTGTTGCCTGGATCAAAAATAAAGGATTTGTACCAAACAAAAAAATAGAGGCAGTCCTACTTCTAAGTGCAGTTGCCGCTTTGAGACACCTGGAATGCTGGGTCCACCCTTTGCACCAGGGCATTTGGCAGTCTGGAGACATTTTTAGTTGTCACAACTTGGAATAAGGTGCTGCTGGCTTCTAGTGGGCAGAGGCCAGGGATGCTGCTAAACATCCTCCGAGGCGCAGGACAGCACCCCCATAACAAAGAGTTGTCTGGTCCACAATGTCAAGAGTACCGAAGTTGAGAAATCTTTGTTACAGAACTTGAAATTTCTGGAAAACTGACAAAATGAGAGGCAGGGGGTAGGGAGGAACTAATGATAGCACAGGCACAAGCGCAGAAGATTGTGTGAGTCTTTGAACAGTTCTAGATCAAAGTTAGTAGGAGTTAGACTAAGAACTACACAAGGTCAGTCGGCCATCTAGTTATAGATCTGAGATGGAAATTCAACTATCACCCAAATGAACAGTAAGTGAGGCCAAGGGCAATTCCCATAGTGTCTGCATAGCTCTCATGAGTGTCTGTAACAGAAACATACCTTCAGATTATACAAAGGCTCAGTAGATATACCATCCATATACTCTTCTTGGGAAAACAAAATTATTCGAGACCTAGCTCCAGCTGGCCAAGAACAGACTCAAAATTAAGAAATAAAAAATGGGGAGGTCAGACAGCAAAACTCAGGAATCCAGTTTAAATATATATTGTCAGTCAGATTGTACAGTTCATGGGTAAAGTATGGCTCTATAATACTTCCTTCAACTATTCCTTACCAATTGTAAGGAACTGTTGGGAGTCACATTTTTCACTTTAGTTCAGATGAACACAAAAAAACAGCTGTTGCTGCAATCGGTAATGCATTTCAGAAAAGGCTGGGAGAATTACTTAACCACAAGTTTGGTTGTTGAATTTATTTTTTTCCCTAACACAAAAGAAGAGTTCCATAGAAGTTGACTGGTCATTTTTTTATTGTGAAGTAATTCAAGTAGCAATTTTCCGCATCTTTAAAATGAATATTGAGTGACTTGTGTCACTAAGTTTAAGTTGGTAAAAATAGTTCATTGATATTAATTATAATTAAACCCTTGTCATTCTTCCACCTATGGAAGAATGTTCTTTTGTTAATAATGTCTAAGAATTAGTATGGACTTTGTTAATAATGTCTAAGAATTAGTATGGACTCAAATGATTTAAAACTTATCTACATATATATATACAGAATATAAGCATATGTTAATGATTATCTCTTGGTAGTGGAATTCTATGTGATTTTTGTTTTCTTTTGTATACTTTCTTATATTTTGCAATTTTCTACACGGAGAATATATTATTTTAAAAGGAAAAAGTTTTAATCCATACATATTACATATATCAATAATTACTGTGCAAATAAATGCACAGGAAAAAGGCTAGAAGGAAATGAACCAAAGATAATCTTTCATTCATCTGTCCATTCAGCCAGTGAATATTTATTGAGCACCTACTACACCAGATATGGTGCCAGACACTGCCCAGGGCAAGGTGTTGAGCACTGGTATCTCCAGTTGTGAACTTTTAGTGTTTTTTCTTTCTTCTCTTTTATACTTCTCAAAAGGTTTGTTGTGAATATGTTTTTATTTATAAAATAGTGAAGCATTTTATTTATTTTTAAAAGATTCTGGTAGCCAGTGCTCAGAAAGGAGTGTTGGCATATCTGACCGTGCAGGTGTGTTCTAATAGATGAGCTTTTGAGGTGGTCACTTATTATTGAGGTACACTGGTATTCCCCTTCCCCTGCACCTTGTGAAATTCATTTCTTTAGCAAACAGAAAATACACTTTTTAGAAAAAAAATTATTTGTATTAGGATTTTATTTTACCTTCTACCTATCTTAATATATATTTTTGAAGATCAAATTTTTAGATATGTTTAGTACATTATTTAAGTATCACAGAGATAAAGCATTTTTATAAAAAGGGTTTTAGAGTAATAAAAATATTTAAAAAATTAATATGTAGTATAAAATGAATCTGAATTTACTTAAACACAAAATATCTATACCATGTCTTTTTGTGAATGAAATTTATCTTTAGATTTTCTCTTTTTCATTCTTTTTTTTCTGTTTTTCTTCTGCTTGTTTTTCAAAATAATCTTTAAGGAGATGGTTCAGCTGTGGTTCACACTGGCTTGCATGTTGCAATCCATCTTCCCTTCCTTAAAAAGATATAAAACATGAGACAACTATTCTTTATTTTATAGTGCTCTCCGTATTATTGTCTGTCACCTCCCACAGTGGCAAATTCCTGCATGAACCACCCCAATATTAAGTCATAAAAGTCAGTGTTAATTCAAAATGCTTGAATTAAACACATTTGTATTTTACCTTCACAGTGTTGGATCACACGCCCCCATAGTCGATTTTTCCTCAAACAGGCTAAATTTCCCACAATCAACAAATGCCTCTTTCCTCTGGTCAATGCGACATTCATTCTTTTTTCTGAATCAATGAATCCTACTTGTCTTGTCCTTACGCAGGACAGAATGATGATCTCCTTTTCAGCTCCCTGAAAAGCATCTACTGTGGACACCTGCACAGTTTTCATGTGAGGCTGGTCAAAGTCCACGGCACTGAGCAGATGACAAAGCTGTGGAGGGAAGAAGACAGGGGTCATGTGGTGCACAGACCAAGAAGAACTTAAGCCTCTGAACTTGCTCACCGCAACCATTTTAATTTAACTAATATTGGATGATTTTCATTCTCTTCTATAACTCACATAGATTTAGCTAGTTTCTAAAATGATAGATAAATGACTAGATGACAATATGAATTATGAAGCAAAATCAAAAGTGATGTGTCAATCACTCTCTAATAATTGGGAGCTAATTGACAGGCACACACAGGCAGGAAGAGATGTAAAGGTCGTTGGAAATCAAGAAGCAGGGAAGGGTAAAAACTTACCTACCAAGTACTATGAACGCTATTCAGATGATACACTAAAAGCCCTGACTTAAGCATTATAAAAGGTATCCATATAACAAAAACATTTGTACCCCCTTAATATTTTGAAATTTAAAACATATTATTTGCAAAAAATAAGTGATGGTTTATCTGCTGCTGGGAATTTATTTGGAAATGCTCATTTGAAGGTGATAAATAAACTAATGATGGAACAGATGAAAAAACAGTAAAAGAAAAAAGAAAAATCTAGCTAGAAGTAATTGGCTCACGTGTACATTAATATCTGGTTATCTATGCTTGATTTCCTGATAAACTGTAATAATAATGAAAGAACATTTTGGAAAACAGAGATTCAATCCCATCTGTCCCAAAACACAAAGCATACACCATATTTTCTTCCCTCTAATTTGTTTATTTGCATTTTCATTCCAACAGCTGTAAACTAAATTTAATTAAACCTTGTTAGGTTTACATTTAATTATGCAGAAAAAAAGCCAGACCAGAAACACATCAGAATGTTTCTTTTTTGATACATTAATTACGGTACCAAAAGTTTTTCGAGCACCAGATCAAACTGCTCCAAACGTAATATCAAATATTGTAATATATAACTGCAATACTTAGTATATGACAAATACTGTAATATGTAATACAAACCTTATACATCTGGGATTTGTATAATGTTATCACCCCAATCATAGAGCCTGCTATTCCACTTGCAATCAGTGATTGAATCAGCTTGAGTGTAAATGCAGCTTCTGCCATATTATGAAAGCTGTTATCTCTTTCAATCTGGAGTAGGAAACAGATCCTAAATTACATTTCCCAGAAAGGCTATGGAAAGCCCAAGTAAAATCATACCAACAACAATAAAATTAAACCAGGAAACTAAACCATGTTGACTCCCATCAACGTTAATGTCATTTACCTGCTCTAGTCCTTTAACATTATAAAAACACAGGGTTGGTAGCCATTCCAATAAAGGGCTCCTCTCTGGTTCTGAAACGCCATTCATGAGGTTTCCGTCATAAAACAGATCATTAGCGATAGCACTGATTACAGGGTGACAACGGTATTGAGTTCGCAAGAGAATTGGCTTGTGACCCTAAAAAATTGAAATGCAGAAAAGTAAGAAATTAAAACCTAACTTTTTTTTCTCTAAGGAAAGAAAAATATTGCTATATTGTGGGTTTAGGAGATGAATTACAACCACGACAGAATGGACTATAAGTTTTCATAATCTATATGGAGTTGGCCTACCACTAAATTAAGAGGAAATATTTTTCAAAATTAGAAAGTGTTGTTGATAATTCATGTATTAACTTTCCTCCTGAGTAAAAGCCATTTTTCATTCTGAATCTTCAAAGAAATTTCAGATTTTGTTAACATATAAAATCCAAGTCCCATCTACTGTACGGCTCTTCTGGAACATGTTCTTTGTTGAAAGTTCTGTGGTATTGTTAGGACACTTTGAATAGCTACAAGGTACGCCCATAATAATACATATGCAATTAAATGCAGGATTAACGACCTCTTCTATGAGGAAAAAAATGTAAGAAAAATAGTCAATCTGAGTATTCTTTGGGGCATAAATTTGTCTAAGTTTATATATAAGTCTAAGTCAGTTGGCTTCTGTGAAACCTCTGACAAAATGTGTCAAGTGTAAAAATGCTGAAAGGAAAAAAATGCTCAAAGGATCATTATTTATAACTGGAAACAACTAAATACTTAATGTTAGAGAAATGACTAGGCTATGGTATATCCACACAATATTATATTTAGTGGTTAAACATTTATGACAATAGTGACGATTATAAAACATAATTAACAAAAAATAACAAGGGGAGATGATTTGCTATTATGCAAAGTTAAAAAAAGGCAGGATAGAAATTATATTTATGGTATGGTTTCAACTATATAAAAATATATATATTTGTTATATACATATAGCCCTAGGATAAAAGGTGGGAAAAAAATACTAAAATATTATAAAGGGTCTTCTCTTAAGGACAGTGAGGTTATTATAGATGTTTTATTTTTATCTTTTTTCTTTCTTTCTTTCTATTGTTTTTTAGAGACAAGGTCTCACTCTGTTGCCCAGGCTGGCTCGGAACTCCTAGGCTCAAGCGATCCTCCCCCCTCAGCCTCCTAAGTAGCGAGGACTACAGGCACGCCATCACTGTGCTCGCTTTACCCTTTTTCTTTTCTGTAGTTTCCACACTTTCTATCTATAATGAGTAGTGGATAGAATTACTTCTATTTCTTTTACTTTGAATTAATTCTGAATTAGTTCAAATATACAAAAAGAAAAGAATATGACATCCATGTACCTACTATCCAAATTTGACACTAACATCTGGTCATATTTGCTGCAGAGCTCTCTTTTCAATCAAATATGACACATATAGTTAAAAAGCTTCCCTCATTACTTTACCTCGACCACTGTCCCCAGAAATAACCCCAATCCTGAATTTGTTTTGTGGCATTCCCCTGCATGTTTATATATATTCATTACATTGCTACATACCGTGTTTCCCCGAAAATAAGCCTACCCATAAAATAAGCCCTAGAAGGATTTCCTAAGCATTTGCACAATATAAGCCCTACCCCGAAAATAAGACCTAGTGATGCGCGTGGCTACGCAGCGTATCTGCACAAACCATGCATTTCATCTCGGAGTGGTAAAGAAGACTGAGCAGCCCTTCTCATCTGCCCCATGAGAGCTCTATTGCTCAACATGAGAGATTGGGGCCAGTGGTTCTAAAGGAAATGGAGTTGCAAGAAATTCAGGATGGAATTTGGGGTTTGGAGAGTTATGATGATGTTCCAGAAGAAGATGACTTAATTATATTTGAATAAATGTAGATTGTTGTACCGTACTTAAAAATAAAACACATCCCCTGAAAATAAGCCCTAGGGTGTCTTCTTGAGGAAAAATAAATATAAGACTCTGCCTTATTTTCGGGGAAACACGGTATCTATAAATAATATATATCATCTCATGTACTTTTGAAATTCTCATAAACGGCATTTTACTGTAAGTATTCCTTTGCACTTTGCTTCTTTCAATATCCACTATGTTTTTGAGAACTATCTATATGGATCAAGTTCATTCATCTTAACTGTTTTATATTATTCCACTCTGTGATGAAATCACTTTTTAATCTATCCTTTATTTGAGCTTTTAGAACTCCCCCAAATAAAAACCTATTTCATATTTTAAAAGGCATTGACAATGAATAAGTGAAAAGGTAAAGGGCAAAACAGTATGCATGGTGCATTACCTTCATTAAAATGGAGAAATATTTTACATTTTTGCTTACATTGGCATAAAATATGACTGGAAAGACACAAGAAAGGGATGACGGTTGTTTCTGATGACAGGAACTAAGTGGTTGAGGGACAGGAGTAGAAGTCTTCACTGTCTCCATGCTTTTTGGTTCCTCTTGAATTTTGAATCATGCGACTAATACCTATTACTATTACCTGTTATAAGAATTTAAGTACTTTTTAAAAATTAAGATTTTTTTTAAAAGTCATTGAAAAGGTCTGATTCAAAAGAGGTTGGACACTGACTTGTTATGGAAAGAGTAGAAAGTTTTACAATTCAATTAAATTATAATTAAAAGCGTAAGACAACTGAAGACTTGGTTCTTCACAAATCTGACTACATCTGAACTCAAAACTCAATGTAACTTGAAACTCAATGTAAGGGAGAACTTCTGAATTAAGAAGGTAGAATAAAATTGCTTTGTAGAATCCATTCTCTAATACTGAAAGGTACAAAAAAAAATAACCCTGAAAACAACAGCGAAGGAAAAAATTCAGCAGTTATACAACAAAGAAAGGTTTACAGCCAACTCAATGCCATAAACTTTAAAAAGTGCTTGTCATCAGGAAAGAAACAAGATTCTGGGGTGGAAGGGAGAAATGCAACATAGTGGGATTCCTCATTTCTCCAGAAGTCATATAATGGAAATGGCTCCGAAGAAGAATAATGAAACAGGGGAAGTGAACTGGGAAGTTTTTAGTAGAAGTGAACCATACGTCAAACTGATGGAACATCTGAGGCCCAAGAGTATCCCTGCTCTGGGAAAGGGGCAACAACTCCAACCATGGGGAGTGAATCCTGGTACAGTGTATTTAACAAAACCTTAGAGGACAAAGTGTGCACAATAGCTAATAAAGATGGCACACATTCTTAACCTAGGTCTATACCAATCCCATTTCTATCTCCTCCCCCCTACTCCTGCAACCACCATATTTTCAAGGAACTGAGAAAATAGAATACAGAATATAAATCTGAGAGAGCTGCCCAAGCAAGAACATCAGAAATAAAACAAGTACAGGAACTATGCAAACAATATTTGAATAAATATTTGTACATCAATGTTCATAGCAGATTACTCACAATGGCCAAAGGGTGGAAACAACACAAATATTCATCAACAAAATATATTATATACATGCAGTGAAACATTACTCAGCCCTCAGCCTTAAAAAGGAACAAAATTCTGATATATGCTATAACATGGGTGAACTTTGAAGCCATTATGCTAAGTAAATAAGATACACATAAAATGACAAATGCCATATGATTCCACTCATATGAGGTGCCTAACATAGGCAAATTCTTAGAGACAGAAAGTAGAATAGAGTTTATCAGGAGCTGAGAGAAGGATAAATAGGAAATTATTGTTTACTGGGTACAAAGTTTCTATTTGAGATGATGAAAAAGTTCTGGAAATGGATAAGTGATGGTTGTATAACATATGAATGTACTTGATAAGATAGTACATGCTGCAATGTGGCTGAACCTCAAAAACGTCATGCTCAGTGAAAAAAGCCAGACACAAAGCTCACATATTGTATGATTCCATTTATATGAAGTATCCAGAATAAATAAATCCATACAGACAGGAAGCAGACTGGCAGTTGCCAGAAGCTGGAGGGAAGAGGTGATAGGCAGTAATTGCTACATGGGTATGGGGTTTTATTTGGGGGATGAAAATGTTTTGGAACCAGATAGAGATAGTGGTTGCAAAGCATTGTAAATATACTCTATGTCACTGAACTCTTCGCTTTAAAATGGTTAGTTTGATGTTAGGGGAATGCTATGGTGTGAATGTGTCCCCCAAAGCTCACCTGGGAGCTTAATCCTCGGTGTCCCCCAAAGCTCACATGGAAACTTAATCCTCGGTGTCCCCCAAAGCTCAGTGGAAACTTAATCCTCGGTGCAACAGTGTTGAGAGGTGGGACCTTTAAGAGGTGATTAGGCTACGAGGATTCTGCCTTTATGCATGGATTAATGCTATTCTCATAAAAGGATCAGTCTGGCCCTCTTCACCTCCCCTCTCACACTCTCTCTCCATTCTCTTGCTCTTTCACCTTCCACCTCAGGATCGCTAAGCACCAAGGCCCTCACCAGATGTGGGCCTCTGTGATCTTGTACTTCCCAGCCGCCAGAACTGTAAGATATAAATCTCTATTCTTTATAAATTACCTAGTCTTGGGTATTTAGTTATAGCCAACACAAAACGGACTAAGACAGTGAATTCCACCTCAAATTAAAAATATATTAATAATATTTAAAAAATGTTAAATGTTAAGTGCTCGACTAAAGTACATAAGGGTAAAGATTTTTTTATAAAGGGGCACTTAAATTATAAGGTTCTACTTATCTTTAAGATGAGTACTTTCTAAACAATTCTAAGTATAAATTATCTTAAGGCAGGGACTAGATCTTTTAATATTTTCATTCTCCTATCAACCTGCACACACAGTATATCATAAATAAATGATAATTCAACAGTATGTACCATTAAGCAAAGTCGATCAAAAAGAGTTTGTTCCAATCCATTTTCATGAGCTGCATCAGAACCCTGAATAGTAGGAGGCAGCTGTTTGGGGTCCCCAACAAGAATCAGCTTTTCACACTCAAACCTAAAAGCAGAATTTGAAAAATTAATCTAAGCAATGAAAAAAGGATATATTAACATCATTTATTGCAGCTTTCCAAAATATATTTAAAAATTCAAATCCCATGAAATATCCTGAGAACTAACAAGGCTTAATGCCAGTAAGTATATTTAACGGCTTTGAAAAGTTATGCAGTAAAGAATCTTTTACATAATTTAATTTTTTTCCACAGAAACCCTATTATGTGTCCCTTGCTTCTGCATGGAATTCACATTTCACAGAACATATCTGGGACACACTGATTTTTAGAATCCATAAACTCTCAGAATTACAGGCTTGCATAGAAGTCATTTGGCTTAAACCCTTGTTTTAGAGGTGAAGTAAATTAGGCTTTCAGGGGTTAAATCCAAGTTTTGTAGACAAACCTATATCTAAATTTCAACTCTACTATAATTTATGGACACAGCAAGTTATATAGTCTCTCCATATTTTAGTATTCTTAGTAACCTGGAGGTAATTATACCTTGCATAGCTGTGATAAGAATTAAATGAAATATGTAATGTTTTTAGTATACAGTGGGTGCTCAATAAATATTACTCCTCTACCCTCTGCTGCTCTTCCACCCTTGGCTCCTGAGTAGGGTGATAAACTCATCCTAAAAACTGAAAGCCCCACGATCCAGGAACCTTCCAAGTCCCACGCAAACCATGACAGTTGGTGTCCTCCTTCCTCATTAACTGGGACAGAATAAGAACTAGAACTCAGGCCTATTGAGTCCTAGTCTAGTACTCTTTCCACTACCTTTAGGACACCCCAATAAGAGACGCTTTAAAAGCACAATGTTTCAATTGGCTGGGACAGCTTATAAGATTTCATGGTCTTCTAATTTTAGGAGACAAGTTTTTATTTTCAACTTGTTTTTCTTTATATACTTTACATTCTTTCATAATCTAAAACTTGTTTTCAAAACCTAAACATGAATTATATCAAGGTAAGGACACTGAAGGACATTCTTCAGTGGAGTTAGGTTCTCAAACTATAACCAAAGAGCAACCTTTAATCTAGTTGAGAAACTTGCAAGGTTCTAGTAGAATCCTAGCACTAGAGCCATCAATGCTTTAAGGATTATGTCATCCAGATGCCTAAACTGTGACCTAACAAAATTTTGATACATTAAACTCCCCCCCCAATTTCCCTCTGTATACTTTTTAAAAATAAGTTTATTACTTGAATTAATAAGAATTTTCACAAAAATGTGGAAAGGGTCTGAAGAGAGGAAATGTTTGAAATAACTGCGACATCTGAGTGCCGTTGGGAAAAGAATCTGTTAGATTACCTTGCAATGGGAAGGAGAGAGGCCGGTTCGGTTATTTGACTACACTCATCCAACACAACTACAGGAAATTTAAGATCATTCATGCATGGGAACGGGCAGGCTGCACAGGTAACTCCAACTACTCGAACCTTTATTGCAACAAAAATGTTATTAATTAACAACTATTAATAGAAAATAAGAGAATGTTTTTACCAAAGAATTTGTAGGCTAAAGTCAGAAAGCAAGCTAGTCCTAATTTAATTCCTGGCAATTGAAAATCATAGGTCACTTTATCTCTACTTTATCTCTCTCTTTTTATTATTCCTACATATAATACAAAATGAAAATCACCAAATTACAGGCTACTTAAGCCACAAGCCCATTAAGAATAAATAAGAGGCACAGTTTGATATTCGGAAGGAAGGTACTGCAATATCAAGAATTTTTCAAAACCAAAGATGAGACTCATATTTTATCTTCTAAATGAGGTTAACTAAGGATAACATGCATTGTATAAACACAGGCCAAAGTTCTCCACAAAGATTACATTGAATATGCTAATAAACTATCCTTTCTTAACCTTCGAGCACACTGGTTTTTTTTGTTTATTTAAGAAGGTAAAGATGGCTAATGCTGAACAGTAAATGAAAGTATACCTGTAGCCTATAAGTATATTTGAATTTTACAAGTTAAATATTATGCCAGAATGCCAGGCTGGAGTGCAGTGGTCTGATCATAGCCCATTGCAGCCTCAAACTCCTGGGCTCAAGCGATTCTTCCACCTCAGCCCCCTGAGTAGCTGGGACTACAGGTGTGCACCAACACACATGGCTAACTCTTCTATTTTTTTTTTTTTTTGGTAGAGATGGGGTCTTGCTATGTTGCTCAGGCTAGTCTCAAAGCAAACCTCCCGCCTTGGCCTCTAGGATTATAGGTGTGCACCAACATGCCCAGCCTATGACTTTTCTAACTGGATGTGGTCATTGGCCTAGTAACCCACTAGCTATATACATGTGTGTCAGTGTACACACACACATGTGTGTTTATGTGTATATATGTGTATGTACACACATGCACATATACAGTAACATGCTATACTGATTTATAGCCTAGGCGCAACAGGCTTTATACCATGTAGGCTAGGTGTGTTGTAGGGTATATTATCTAGGTGTATGTAAGTACACTCTATAATGTTCATGCAACAATGAAATTGCCTAACAATGCATTTCTCAGAAGGTATCCTGTCATTAAGTGACACATGACTATACTTATTCTCTTCTAAAAATCTGAACATTGCTTGATAGCAAGGGAAGCCCATACAAACTGATCGTATCTTTTTTCAACAAATTGACAAAAATGTGCTTTACAAATTAAATATCGCCTCTATAGATCCTGTGAAATAAAATATTATAAACACCTTATTTTCTTTAATAATAAATAACATTCATCATATACAACAGCCCTGTATCAGTTAGGGTTTGTTTTTTTTGTTGTTGTTAAAAATAAAAATCCTAAAGTCACATTTTATATGAGAAATTTTACAATATTTAAACATTCAGTTCCTTAAAAATGATCAAGACATGGTACCATTCTGAAATATCATTCATTATCTAATTTCTGGTATCTGACAAAAACAACCATAGAATGACAACTCTAACGTTACGAATCAGGAAGCATTTTTCTAATTTAAAGAAATATCTAATATAAAAGCCCAAGGTACTAAGTTTTCTCTTTAAAAAATTATATTTTAATTTATTATTATATTGCCAAAATTCTAACAGTACAAAAGATTTTTTATTGACCTAGGAAATAGTAATTACTATGAAGCAATTTTTAAAAATTATTAATAGTTTATTGTAAAGACATGTCACTTAGGAATGTGTCAGGTCTGAATGTCTGACTGGACCTTAGAAATATGTTAGAGAAAACTTTGAAAAAAAATAATTCTGTTAAAATGGTTTTCATTTGTGAATAGGTGATATCAATGAGCAACAGATTATGGTAACTGGGCTTTTATTGCAGAAAATGATCAAAGAAATCATTAACAGTTAATGCTTATATATCATTAATATGCTGAGTAATTAAAATGGTAAGTTTATATAAATGACTAATTTGCATGAATTGAACACAAACTAAGCCTTTCTGGATTTGGTTAAGAACAGAATACAGAGTTAACTCTATAATTCAGATAATAGAAAGCTGGTCTGAAGTCCTCTGAGGACTTCTAGAACCAAAACTTGTTGTAGATTGGTTATTATTTCCAATTTCTCCTTCCCTCCCTGGGAAGAGTATTATTATGCATCCATACCCGTTGCTGTGTTACTTGGCAGTATTTCCCACCAGAGAAGCAGGTAGAGCAAATTTCCCTGCCTCACTGATGTCAGGGTTGGCCATGCGACCTGTTCCAGCGAATGGAAGGCGAATGGAATGTTAGCAGACGTGGTACAGACAGAAGCTTTGAATGTATTTGTGTGACCTGGCCTGCCTTCTTGCACTTCCAGCATCTGTCAAGAGAAGATCATCCTGCCACAGCAACTGTCCTCAGAATGAGAGACTCGACCCACAGTCTCAAGCCGAGCCACACTAGTTGACCTGTAGAGTTCTAAGTTGTTATCTTAAAATATGGAGATTTTGTTTGTTAAACCGCATTATTTCAGCAATAGCTGACCAATACAGAGTCCCAAGCAGGTGGATATTCCCAAATCTCTTGCAGAAAGTGACCAATGTCCAAGTGGACCAAGAAGTCAACAACTCTTTTCCTCTATCCTCCTTCTTTTCCCCATGCACTCCTTTCATAGGAGGAAGCTCCTGATTGATGTCTTTCTTCTCTACCAGCTGATGCCCAGGCTGCCCTGGATAAACACTTGACAAAGGGGATGATGCTACTTGTTATGGCCTGAGATCCTGTGTGCCCAGTCTTGGCTCCCAACACCTGGAAGCTAGTGTCTCCTGCATTCTTGCATTTAGGCAGACCCTGAAAGATTTGGCTTTCTAGGAGAGAATTAAAGACAAATTTCACTTGGATATTTTGCCCAGGTGTGACCTTCTCTTCTCTATTTCTCCAAGAATATAATCAATTTCATTTAACTTGCCAAGAATCTATTCCCACCTCTATATTTTCCTCTTCAAACCTATAAAAAGATACACAAATAGGGAAGAGAAAGGATGACTAAGTCCTGGTGAGTTGGATCTGATCACACATTTGAAGAGTGCTTTGAAGCAAGCATAAAACATACACGGGCAGACTATATCCAAGGGATCCACATGCACAGACCTTAGTTGAGTCTAAACTATCACAGCAGTTTGTTTTATGCAAAGGAAATATTCTTTCATTGACAGGAATAAGAGAATCTGAATATTGTATATAAAGAGACAAACTGAAGCTGCTTCCTCTCACCTGCTTCAGCAGGGTTCTGTTGGTTCCCAGTTTATGCTGCTCAATACTTTTTCTCACATACACTCTTTCCACAGGAGTCAGGTCTTCTCTCATTAATGCATGCAGTTCTTTTAGTTGTTCATTTTCATTCTCTGAGCCAGCATGTAAGCTAAAGAAAGAGCTACATTTTAAAAACCCCTTTTTTCCATTTTTCAGAACACAAAAAATCAAAATATAGATTTTCTAGGAAAAAGATAAGGCTTTCTCTGCTCTTCTTCAAAAACCAAAGTTAAGGTAAGAGTTATATAAAATTGCCATACTTCTCTTTGAACATTCTGTGACTTTCGGAATGAAACATTCTTACCTGTACGGTAAAATTGGCTTGGCAATCTTCCTAATACTCCCAACTCTGACAAACTTTTCAAATCCTAAACTGAGAAGCCTTTAAAAAAACAATATAAAATAGATTCTGATTATTTAAAAAGTAGACTATAAAACAAAGTTTTACATATTTGTTATTAAAATTAACTTTGTATAATAGTATGTTTTAGTTAACATAATTTAATGGGAAATGCCTAAACTCAAATAAAGGAAATACAATGTAGTTGAAGATTTTTTTAATATATGATACATTTTCTGGAGAATTTTAAAATAGGTATTATTTTATGTTGAAGGCTCATTAAATGTTCGTAACATACCAATGTTAGTATCTATCACAAATAAAATTGCCTCTAAAGACATAATAATATGGAAAGCAATAGCTACCATATATTTAGCATCGAGATTTGTTAGGAAGAGCTTCTTTACATTTATTTCCTTGTTTACTACTTATTATGGCTCTGCATGATATCTCCTCTTAGAGATGAGGACACTGAAGCTCAGAGGTGAGATAACTTTGCTGAGGCAACAGAGCTAATGAGTGGAGTCAGCCACGATTCAAACCCAGGCAAGTCTGTCTACATGCAAAGGCTGTGACTATTCCTCTCCCATGTTACCCCCCAGTTAGGGCTTTTTGAGGAAGGACCCTTCAGCTACCCTTCCCTCTTACATATTTTATAGCTTTAGCTCTATGCTAGGAACAGAGTTGGAGCTCAATGAATACCCAATCCTCCAAAACATCTTCTACCACCTCAAAATGGGAGTGTAAAGAGCTGGAGAACTAAACTACAGCTCTCCGAACATAATTTTCCAAAATATTTATAAAATAATTTATTTAGTGTCAGTGTGTGAATAGATTTCAATTTTTACATTTTTCACAAGCTTTAGCTTAGAGAATAGTCAGCTACTTTAGTCTGAAATACTAGGTTAGATTTTTTCAGTGCAAGTTTGTGTTAAATCTATAATAATAAAGGGTGCAGTATTCTCATAGTACTGCTATTTGCCCACACTTTCATTGCTTCTCAAGAAACTATTCTATCCTGTCCATTCCAGTAGGAATACAAGTCTGTTCAAGTGCACAATGAAATGTTTTTTCAGTATGAAGAAATGTATGAGTGACTATAAGCAATCGAGGCTTAGATCCTAATTATAGATTCATATTTCTCAGGTCCTTATCAGAGGTTTAAACATTAAAGAACCTCTATCAAATGTTTCCTTTTAACTTCTACTATTGAGTACTTACCTTCCCTCTTCATTCTAACTTCTTCAATTTTTTTTTTTAATTTTCTAACAATCTACAGTTAAATTTTCATCTCAGGCTAAGCAATCTAAAGTCTTTCCTGTCTAGTCCCCAGGTAACTCCTTATTATCTTGAATCAAAAAGTGTCCTCAGCCATTCTTTCAAATTACTCATAAAAGCGCACACTAGCAGAACCTTTCTGAAGGGCAATTTCCCAAAGTACATTAAAAGCTTAAAAACGTTTATATCTTTTATTCTAGGCTTCGGACTTTTACCAAAGGAAAGAATCAGAAATGGGGACAAAGATTTATGATTAAGGATATTTTTCATAATATAATTTATAATGGCAAAAATTTGGGAAGAACTTACTGATCAAAAATTGCTTAAAGTATGGTATAAGCAGGCCAGGCGCGGTGGCTCACGCCTGTAATCCTAGCACTCTGGGAGGCTGAGGTGGGTGGATTGCTTAAGGTCAGGAGTTTGAGACCAGCCTGAGCAAGAGCGAGACCCCATCTCTACTAAAAAATAGAAAGAAATTATCCGGACAACTAAAAATATATATATAGAAAAAATTAGTCGGGCATGGTGGCACATGCCTATAGTCCCAGCTACTCAGGAGGCTGAGGCAGGAGGATTGCTTGAGCCCAGGAGTTTGAGGTTGCTGTGAACTAGGCTGACGCCATGGCACTCTAACCCAGGCAACAGAGCCAGACTCTGCCTCAAAAAAAAAAAAAAAAAAAAAAAAAAAAAAAAAAAAAAAAAAAAAAAAAGTATGGTATAAGCAAAGCATTGAATATAATAGAATTATGAAAAATTGTTTTCTAGAGAAATAAACTTTAAATTAAAAAAGCAACACACAAAACAATATATACTGTTGAATCTCAGTTTGGAAAACAAAATGTATATATATTAAAAAATCTATAAAGAAATACAATAAAATATCTGTACAGTCTGCATATTTTCTATCATAAGCATTAACTTGTATGATTATAAATGTTAATTTTTAAAAAGCCTGATAAGTAATGAATTATTTCTCCTAATCATACTTTGTCATTTATGTTATAATTTAGATCATTAAACAATGGAATGAATATTGGTAAAATATTATATTTTCTTTGTATTTTTAATAAAGTCTTATACAATCACAAAAATTTTATACCTGCAGAACAGATTGTTATTGCCTTCTTTGGATCCCTTTTATTGAAATCTAAAATATAACTTACTTAAATTGTTCAGCTATTTTACTACTGTGTGTTTGTATAGGCAGATGTACAAGGAGACTAACCTATAACTATTGGTTCTGGGATTTGATTTTAGCCGACTTCTACGATAACGGACTCAAGACTGCTGGGTCACAGACAAAGGACTTTTACTCATGACACAGGTGGCAGCATGAGCATCAACATATCTGCCTTGGTTTCCCCGGCTCCCAGGTGGATGGATGCCTGCAAATGCAATGGGCTGAGGTGTAGGACAGGAACACTGAAGTTCAAGATCCACTGTTTTTATTTTTATAACAAGTAGTAAGCAAGCCTGCTTTGTCCTGGCAGGAGACATTACCTCATCAGTCACAGTTGGTTGTTGCAAACACAACCCTGAGAAGTATCTTGGGTAAGAGTGGTCGGGTCTTGCATCTTTGGCATCCCAGCAGGCACACTCAGGGCCAAGGGCAGAGTGCCTCCCCCAACAATACATCTCTAGCCCCACACGTACATGGCTGAACTTGAATTTTTACGTGAATATCACTGTCCCAAAATTGTCAGGGTGGGTATTTTATTTTATCCTACTTGTAAACTAATTAGTTAGCCTGTTACTGTTTCATAGATTCTGACTCCTGTCTGAGAAAAAGGCCTTGGTTCTTGGCATACCCAGCAAAACTGTGCATGGACATGTAGGGCCCATGTTGTCTCAACAATAACCTAAAGCATTAGCTACTTCAATACACTTGTCATACCTACCCAAGAAGTACTCTGTCAACAGCTACATTAGTGGAAGAAGAAATCAGAAGTTTCCATGGTCTTGCATTTCCAACTGTGGGAGCTGCACTCTTTTCAAATAGCTGTACAAAGAACAAAATCACCACTGCCAGCAAATAACTCTTCCCTGCTCCAAAAACACCTAATTATTTTAAAATAAGAGGAAAAAAATAAAAGTAACATCACAAATAAATTTCTGAAAGCACAAGAAATATTTCATCCATCTCTCTCTCTTTTTCCTTCATTTGATTAATAATTTCTTCAAAAAAACATTGAACGCTCACTACGTGCTAAGCACAAGGAATAGATAAATAACCAAAATACCTCCACTTTTAATGAGACCACAGTCTACTTAAGATGACAAGTAAAGGAATAATGATAAAATAATATGATAAATAACAGTGTTATGGATTAGGAAAAAAAAAACATCTATCTCTGCTGTGGTAGGGGTGGAAATACTTCCTAAAGGTAAGAAGTAGCAGAAATAAGTCTTAGAGAATAAGATATCCAGACTGCTTAGAGACCTTTCTCATTCTAGGCAGAGGCATGACAAAACATGTAGCTGTTAAAAGAACTTTAAGTATTTCTCTTTTTTTGTTACTCAAGACAAATGAACCTTTATCCAATCATTTAAAAAAAATCATATTGGTATTCTAACGTACCTAAAGTACTTCATTATAAAGATTCATTTTGAACACAAAGGAACAGAGCTAAACAAAGTTTATGATATAGATTAATTTAAATGAGACATTAATTCACTTTAAGTATTTCTATATAGCCTATGGCAAATAGGCAAGAGATGAAGCTGATGAGGTAGGCGAAGGGGTAAACCACAAAAGCTCAGCTTGTTATAGCTAAAAAAGTTTAAATTTTATCTTAAAGGCCAGGGAAGTCATTGAAGAATTTTGAGCAGTGGGACTGAGTTAATCAGACTGTATTTTAGTAAAACAACTTGGGTGAATTTATGGAGAAAGGTAAAACTAATGGTAGATCAGTTAGAAAGCTGTGTGAGATAATCACAATAACACATGCTAGCTCTACTAAGTGCCTCCCATGTGCCCAGCTCTGTTCTAAGCCCTTAACCTATGTTAACTCATTTAACCCTCCAACCCTATGAGGCAGATGCTATTTTGATTCCCATTTTACAGAGTAGGAAATTAAAGCTAAGAGATAAGTAACCTGCCCAAGATCATACGGCGTACAATGACAGAGCCAGGATATAAATCCAGGATTCTAGCTCTAGAGCCCAGACTCTTACCCACTAGGCTACATGGAGGTATGATGAGGGCTTGGATTGGAGGGGGGGGGGGGG
>VBSM01002912.1:4310823-4344302 GCA_008086735.1 Cheirogaleus medius
ATGAACACTAAGAAAATAGGAGGAGTAAGAGAGAGTCACTTAATCTAGAGAAAGAGAATAATGTAGCATGGCTCCCAGGTGTTGATTTGGTAAACGAGGTGGATCCAGTGTAATTCCTCAAAATAGGACAAAAAAGTAGGATAAGCGTTGGGGTAGAGGTCTATGAGAGGAAGTGTGTTATACAGGTGACAGAACCCAGATGGAAATTTTCACTCTGAATAGGAAGAAGTAAAGCTCCTTCACTAGGACAGAACCAAAACAGGTAAGAATTGGTCCAAAATTATTAATAGACAAATTGGAGAAGGAGGGCAGGACATTAAAAGGAGCTCCTGTTACGAATTCCCTTTCTTGTTTTAGAGTCAAGATCAAGAGAGAGTAAGGAAAGGATGAGGTTATGAGAAGAATGAAGGTTTGGAATAGCTGCTGTAAAGGAGAGAAGAGTGAGCTGACTAGGAATTAATAAAAGGTTCTGCTGATCAGAGTTGAAGGCCACTGTAGCACAGCAACATATAAACATCTAGGTCAAATCTGGATACACTGTAGGTGTATAAGGCTACTCATTTATCAGATGAGCTGCCAATTCTCTCAGATAGGGTGATCAGTACTTTCTCATCTAATAGTTTACCAAAGTGAGTTCAGATAAAAAAATAGATAAATAAATAAATGTGCTTACAGTTATTCTTCAACCTTGTTTGAATAGAAAATTATAAAGGAGCAGACTGAGTTACAAAAGCTTGCATTTAATAACGTATT
The DNA here is from genome assembly GCA_008086735.1 of Cheirogaleus medius. NCBI lineage: Eukaryota > Metazoa > Chordata > Mammalia > Primates > Cheirogaleidae > Cheirogaleus > Cheirogaleus medius. Next base: position 4,311,577 of record VBSM01002912.1, read on the forward strand.
TATTAGAATTGTTTTCTTTCTTGCTTCTTACCGTGTATGATTGTGATAGGGAGGGTGTGGATTGGCAGTTCTTTCACTTCTTCAGCACTTTCCCGGGATGCCATCATTTGAGCTATCTGAATTAGAGCTGTAGCTTGATCCTTGTTTAACTTATGTTCCTGAATTAACTCGCTAGCTAACTGCAATGTTGCCCCTAGGCTGAGTAGTTCAAATTTTGTGTTGATATTTGTGAAGGCTGGTGGGATAAATTTTCTCTGACTGACTCTTTTGTTGCTAAATGCACTTGGCGAAGACCTAATAAAAAGGCAGCAAACAAAATTAAAAAAAAAAAATTAGGGGCTTTTGAAAAAGCTGAGTGGATCTCTTCATCACTTAGCCATCACTTTGTAAGTGTCACAGAGAACATTTTTTTAATAAGAAGAAACCATAAATGGATACATATCCCAATTTGGAGGAGGGATAGAAGAGAACTAACTTTTGTTAAATACCTACTATGTGCTGGCACTATTCTAAGCATTTTACATATTACTTGATCAAATCTTCACAACAACACTAGGAAGTAGTTAGTTAATTATCCCAAATAGGGATACAAAAATACAAATATTTTTCCCCAAAACCACACCACTAATAAGTGGTTGGACTGACCTTAAAGCCCATGCTATACTATATAAACCCGGTTTAGATAATTAATGTAGCCTCTATTTCAGGTAAAATACATGAATTGATTTTATTTCTATTTCTGTAAAGACTGAATTCATTTCAAATTGGATAAATAACATAATGGAACTGCATTTTTTACCTAGGACTTTATTGTGGTGAGAAAAATAAACCACAGATAGTAATATTCCAAATTGAAAATTTGGCTTTTTCTATTACTTTAATGTAATAGATAATGTAATGTATAACATCATGTCCAATTTTTTTAAAAAGGGACTTGGTGCTTGAAAAACTGAAAATGAGATGTGGGTGATGTCAAGAATAAAATCAGTATCAATATACACACTGGATTCAAGCTGTAAAATGATTCTTTTAAATGTTAAATAATTTGTGGCATAAAAATATAAAATACAGATGAATAAAAAATAAAATAAACATTCAAATAATCCTTAAGACATTATCCCTTGACAAAGGAAAAAAATTTGTAGTAACATTTATTAGCTCAAACCATAACAAATAGATGAAAAATGATGCACATTCCTTTTTCTTTTTAACTATTGACTGACAGCAATTTCATAGTCTGAAAGATTATTAAAATTTTATTTATAACATTTATGTAACATACTTCTATTACATTTTCATATTCATTTTTAGTTACCTTTTTTTTTTTTTTTTTTTTTTTTTTTTTTTTTTTGAGACAGAGTCTCACTCTCTTGCCTGGGTTAGAGTGCCGTGGCATCAGCTTAGTTCACAGCAACCTCAAACTCCTGGGCTCAAGCAATCCTTCTGCCTTAGCCTCCCGAGTAGCTGGGATTACAGGCATGCACCACCATGCCCGGCTAATTTTTTCTATATATTTTTAGTTAGCCAATTAATTTCTTTCTATTTTTAGTAGAGACGGGGGTCTCACTCTTGCTCAGGCTGGTCTCAAACTCCTGACCTTGAGCAATCCTCCCACCTCGGCCTCCCAGAGTGCTAGGATTACAGGTGTGAGCCACCATGCCCGGCCTAGTTACCATTTTTTAATACTAATGACTCAAAGGTAAATAATGACTTACATTGTTAACAGGTACTGTGCTACAGGTAGAGTAGATGGATTAAAGTAGTCCTGAATGTTTTTCAAAGTAGTCAGCTCTGTGCTAGCATTACAAACGAATAATGCATGGACCACTACTGTAGAGAGGATGCAGAAAATAAACATTTGATGCAAATAAAATGGACCATAAAAAACTCTGCATTAAATGTCCATATAATTTAGAATTCAGCTATTGAATTAACCACATGACATAAAATAAACCCTTAAGTACATGCAGAGGTCTCAAACTCTTATCCATTAAATTACTATACTATCTGTTCATTCCCTTTATATGTGGGTACCCATAAATTGCATAACTTAAATCATATGTGGACTTCTATATATCAGCAAATGAACAAGAACACCTGTTTTGGGTTAGTGCATTGTTGCACTGCTTGACAGCCAATAGTTCCCTATAATCAACACACTACTTGTGCTATACAGTATTATCTGTGTAATTATTAAACACTTTCTTGCATTTCTTCCTCAATTATTTTATAGAAACATACGGAAAACAGAAAACTAAAATGCTGATACTGGTGAAAAACAACTGCAACAAATATGAAAATATCCATATGACAAGTGATAAATGTTTACTTAATTAGGCTTTTACTGGACTTGAGCTGGTTGTCCAGGTTTACTCAGTTAAGAAAGAAAAGATCAAAAATTAAAAACTATACGAAACACTAAAGATGTGTCATTAAATGCTGTATCTTTAATCAGTTATGGACCAACTTCAACCATCAGAAATAATTCTAGAGATTGGAATGTGTAGAGAAGTCTACAGATTCATAAAACTAGACAGAAATTCAGGCTTACTAAAGGTTACCTTATTAAAAGAAAAATAAAGCTCAAGACAGATGATAAGATACAAAAAAATCATACCCTCCTGCTCAGTTCCTTACAAATACTCCAAGACCTTCTCAATGTGAAAATAAATCATTTATTAAATATATCTTCAAATAAACCAAGAGAATTAGAACTTGATGTAAGAAATTATTTATATATTCAACTTTCATACATGTTTTTAGGAACACATGGGACATGATAGTAGGAACTAGAGGTGGGTGCTTTTTGTTGGCTTTAATCAATCCCACACACAGCATTCTTGCCCATGGCATATCCTATGTCTATCATTCTTTTTAAATATGAATTAAGATGAGCATAGTAACACTTACCGTTAATGGGCCAGTTAGAAGGGAAATAGCCTTTCAAAGGCAGTAGCTCCACCTCATTGAGAGATGATGGTCCAAAGAAAGCACTACATGCAATAAAAGTATCCAGTTCAAAATCTAGGGTTTTTGAAACCACCCAAAGATCATCTGAAAAGACAAACATTTTTCCCAGCTTTATTGAGGTGTGACTGACAAAGAAAAAATTATTATATATTTAAGGTGTCCAACATGTTATATACTTTGATATAAGTATACCCTGTGTTCTGATTCCCACAATCACACTAATTTAATTATAGTTACTATGCTGTATATTACATATCCAGAACTTATTTACCTTGTAACTGAAAGTACAGACTTTCAATTTGTACCCTTTGATTAACAGCTCCAACCATTCTACTCTCCATTTCTATTAGTTTGACATTTTAGATTCCATATACATGACATCACAAAATATTTGTCTTTCTGCATCTGGCTTATTTCATTTAGCATAATGTTCCCCAAGTTCATACGTGCTGTCAAAAATGGCAGGATATCCTTTTTTAAGGCTAAAAAATATTTCATTTTATACACATGCCATTATTTTTTTATACATTCATCTATCAAAGGACACTTAGGTTGTTTCTGTATCTTGACTACTGTGAATAATGCTGCAATGGACATGACAGAGCAGGAAGTGCTTCAAGGAACTGATTTCATTTCCTTTAGATTATATCTAGAAGTGGGATCATATGGTAGTTCCATTTTTAGTTTTTGAGGAACCTGCGAACTGTTTTCCATAATGGCTGTACCAATTTCAATTTCCATCAGCAGTGTACAAGGATTCCCTTTCTCCATATCCTCACCAACACTTGTTATCTTTCATCTTTGGGATGTTAGCCATTTTAATAGGTTTGAGGTGGCATCTCATTGTGGTTTTGATTTATATTTCCCTAATAATTAGTGATGGTGAGCACCTTTTCATATACCTATTGGCCATTTGTCTTTTCAAAAAAAATGTTTATTGAGTTCCTTTGCCCATTTTTTAATTGGGTTATTTTCTTATTATTGAAAGAATTTGAGGCTAGGCTGTAATCCTAGCACTTTTGGGAGGCCAAGGTGGGAAGATTGATTGAGGTCAGGAGTTTGAGATCAGCCTGAGCAAGATCGCGACCCCGTCTCTACAAAAAATAGAAAAATTAACCGGGCATGGTGGCCTGTGCCTATAGTCCCAACTACTCAGGAGGCTGAGGCAGGAGGATTGCTTGAGCAATCCTCAGGAGTTTGAGGTTGCTGTGAGCTAGGTTGACGTCACGGCACTCTACTCAGGGCAACAGAGTGAGACTGTCTCAAAAAAAAAGCAAAGACTACTATAAATCTGACGATTCTAAGATTAAGAATTTTTGCTTATCTAAAAATACCTTAAAATGAAAAGAGATGATACACAGTGGGAGTAGATATTCAGAAAATACATGATCAACAAAGAATTAACGTGAAGAATACATAAAGAACTTCTTATAAATGAAAAAAGATTATAAAGAACCCAATAGTAAAATGGCTAAGAAGAAACATATATAGCTAATAAACCCATGAAGAGCATCTCAACAATACTGGTGAGCCGAGAAATGCAAACTAAAACCACAAGACCATTTTATATTCAGTTGAGTAAGTTGATCCATTAAGATCTATTATACTTTGATAGAAGGAGTACAAATTGATATAACCACTTTGGAAATCAGTTTGGTACTACAACCTAAAGATGTGTGAATCATTATCATATCCTGTAACACAGCATCTTCATTCCTAGGATTATATCTGAAAGAAACTCTTACACATCTACAAGACTGTACAAGAATATTCATAGCACAATGTTCACAATAACAAAACTTAGAAAACCCAAACAACCAACAATGGAAGACTGAATGAATGAACTATGACATATTCACAAAATAAAATATTACACAACAGTCAAAACAAATAATCTAGGCTCTAGATTTAAGAGCAACAATGTAGATTGTAGCAATATACTAAATGAAAAAGATAAATTCCAAAAGATTGTATACAGAATGACATCATTTTAACAAGGTTTAAAAAAACTAAAAATTATAAATATGCCTTTTAGGAATTTGTTTATATAAATCTATACACAAAGGAAAGCAAAATGTTGATGAATGCAGGGATCAAAATTATAATTATACTGGGTTATGAGAGACAACTCGATGAGTTAGTGGGGTTAATTTATATTAAATTTAGATTGCTATAAAAGAACTAGATTTTGCTTTGGTTTGTGGGTTCACAAATGCTTATTACATTATTTTATTTTATTTTATATTTTTTTTGTGTGAGGCAGAGTCTCACTCTGTTGCCTAGGCTAGAGTGCCGTGGCGTTAGCCTAGCTCACAGCAACCTCAAACTCCTGGGCTCAAGCGATCCTTTTGCCTCAGCCTCCCGAGTAGCTAGGACTACAGGCATGCGCCACCATGCCCGGCTAATTTTTTCTATATATTTTTAATTGGCCAATTAATTTCTTTCTATTTTTAGTAGAGATGGGGTCTTGCTCTTGCTCAGGCTGGTCTCAAACTCCTGACCTTGAGCAATCCTCCCGACTCGGCCTCTCAGAGTGCTAGGATTACAGGTGTGAGCCACCACGCTCAGCCTACATTATTTTAAATAGCTACATAAAGCAAGTTGTGTGAAGACCAATAACTAAAAATAGGTCATGAAACCAAAGACAATGATTTAATGCACCTAGGGACCTTTTAAAAAACCTCTATTTTTAAATGATTCTATTTCCAAATATATAAAATTTGGGATTCGGTAGAAAAAAATATCAACAAACTCACAGAGTATTGTAGTTGAATCAATCAATATACTTTATATGATGCTAAGAGCTTAGTGTGACTTTTTAAGCAAACTTAAACATTTTTGGTATCCTTTTAATAAAGCTTAAAAAAAATAGCCTTAAAGTTTTAAAATGTGCTTTTCAGAAATGGTCTAATTTATCATATAATACTTTACAATATGTAGTACTATTAAACTATATTTTAAAAATTCCCTTTAATATAAAGGATTTAGGGAGCTGTATGTAATGAAGAGATAAGGCTAGACTGAACTACCAACAACAACATGATTAGATGAACTTACTTTTACTATAACTTGAAGAACTTTCCTTCCGACTCAGCTTAAGATAAAGTTTGGTTTTTGGTTCATTATAAAACTCAGGATTAATGGTAGTAAACTTCTTTAGTTTGCCATACTGTCTTGTCTGAAAATCGAATCCTTTTCTAAAAAAGAAATAAAAAATAAAAATTAATTTTATTATTAAGGTGCAAAATTTTTAAAAAATCTTTAAAATACAGTATGAAAAGGAAAGAATCAGTGTTGTGTATGTTTATATACTTTCATACATGTATACAAAATACATTAAATATATTCCATGAAAGCAAGAAAATAACCCTCACAGAATTGTCATCAGTTTTAAGAAATTGAGATCGAAAAAGTATCTAAAAGATACTACTCTCTACTGTTCTACTGTCTACCTCTGTGAGATCTATACTTTTTTAGCTCCCTCATTTTCATTTTTTAAAAAATTTTTATTGATATATAATAGTTGTACATATTTTGGGGGTACATGTGATATTTTGATATCTTTATACGATGTGTAATGATCAAATCAGGGTAACTGAACTATCACCTCATTTATCTTTTCTTTGTGTTGGGAACATTATAAAACTTCTCTTTTGGTTATTTTGAAATATACAATAAATTATTCTTAACTATGATTTCCTGCTGCACTATCAAATATTATAATAGAATTCATTCCTTCTGACTTTTTTTTTAACCCCTTAACCAATTTCTTTTCATCTTCCTCTCTACCCTTCCCTTTCCAGCCTCTGGTAAGCACTATCTTACAATCTACCTCTTTTTTAGCTGCCACACTAGAATGGGAACATGTGGTGCTTGCCTTTCTGTGCCTAAGTTTAACATAATGACCTCCAGATCCATCCATGTTGCTGCAAATGACAGGATTTCATTCTTTTTTACAGCTGAATAATAGTGCTGTGTGTGTGTGTGTGTGTGTGCCTCCATCCCACACTTTCTTTATACATTCATCTGTTGATGGACACTTAGATTGATTCCATATCTTGCCTATTGGAAATAGTGCTATAATAAACATGGCAGTACAGATATCTCTTTGACATATGGAAGAAATATCTTTCATGTATCTTTTCATTTGGATATACACCCCGCAGTGGGATGGATTGCTGGATCACATGGTAGCTCTATTTTCAGTTTTTTGAGGAACCTCATTTTCTGTAAAATAGGTATAATAACTTATCCTCATTATCTCCACATTTTAAAGGTTATTGTTATGATTAAATGAAATAAGAGATGTAAAGTACTTAGAAGAGTGCCTGGCATATATAAGCAACCAATCAATCTTATTATTAAATTACTGTCCAAATGGTTATTATATTTACTTTTTGAGTAATTTCACTTTTATAAAAGACATTTCTAAAAAGTAGCATTCTATTATCCTATAAGCTATGTAGGGCTTGTGAATGATCACCTCCCTATCATCCTGCACTGCTAAAAATTATTCCTGTAGCTTGTTCAATAGGGCTTCCCTTAGGATTATGATGAATAGCCCTGACTAAACATGAAAATGGTTAGAAAAATAGCATCCTGCCAGTTATCCTTACATGGCTCATACTGCTTGATGTTTAGAGGGAGCCAAAATGACTTTAAAAACTTATTCCCATTTTATAGTTATAGAAACGGAGGTACTCTATCTTTTAGATACTTTTCTTATCTTTTAAAACTGGTAATAATTCTGAAGGTTGCCATTCTCTGATATAATTACAGGCAATTATTTGGTATCATAAAACATACCTCACCAAAAGCTGGCATTCCTCATAGAGTGGTATCTTTTGACTTCTTAAGTACAAGCCAATACTCTTAATATCACTTAAAACCATGCTAGGGAGAGATTCTTCCTGTGTTAAATATCCTGGAGTTGCTTCCTCAATCCATTTAAAAAATTTACATTGATCAGCTTTGGGTCCATCGCATGTATAAAAGAGACGACCCTAAGCAGGGGGACAAAAATACTAAAACTTAATGGGAAAAATGTTTTTTTATTTTTCTATTGTTTTTGCATTATATTTGTCAAGGTTTTTATAAAGACTGCTTGGCATTAATGTACTCTAGTAAATCAGTCACTATACAACTTAATTTTATTATTAATTTTAATAATAAATTAAAATTTAAAACCACCTATTTTTCCATTTACTTTCTCTTTATCAAAAGATTACATTATTCTAAAAATAAAAGCTTATTTAAAATTTAATAATAAATTTAAAATTATTGCTTTTCTGATTAAAAATGTTCACTATAGACAACTTGAAAGTTGCCCAGAAACAACCACCATCTTATACATTTCTTTCTATACTGTTTTTCTCACTCGCATAAGTATATATAAACATACACACAAAGATAGACACATGTATATAGTTTTTTTAAAAAACAAAACTCAGATAAAAATACATTTTCTGCTCTGTAACCTAACCATCATACCCAGCAACATAGTATGAGCATGAAACTATATCATCAAATAATCTTAAAAAGAAAACAAAGATTTTTAGTGGCTGTATAATATTTCAATTTATAGTTACATTGTTATTTATAAATTCTGGCTTTTGACAGCTAAATTTAAATCCAAATTTACACACTCAACTAATGATGAAGTGGGATATGCAAAGAGTGAGATATGCGAACAGTGGAGGAAAATCGTATAATTTGAGTGAAAGCACAGTCTTATGAGTACAAGCCATCAACCAACATACATTTTACTCACCTGACTTCCCCAGTGGTATGTCATCAGCAATATAAATTTAGTCAGTATGCTTTTCTATTCCTCTGGACTTATCTGTTACTTGGACTGGGGAGTACACAGTAGACTAGTTTCAACCTTCATTTCTTTCAGACTCATGTCTTCATTCTCTCAGCTCTCAGGCTGGGATATTTTCCCCTTCTCAGTGTTCCCACTGTAACTTGGGCATGTCCTTCCTACTTACCAATTACAGTAGTATATAAAATTTTCTTTTTATGCATTGTTTATGTCTACTACTATGCAGTAAGTTCCTAAGCAACTCAAAGGTTAATCTTAACTCATATTTTTGTACCCTGGAACACAGATCATTCTTTCAATAAAACTTATTGACAGTTTACTATATGTTAGTTAACTAACACCTCAGCTAGAAGACTTAACCAAGACTCACTCTTTAAGCTTGTCATAAAGCAATAGGTACCTAAACTTTTTATTAGACGAGTACTGGTGGGGTGGGGGAAAGGGGACGCAAGAACAATACCTTATTTGGACCTTCCTTCTTAACCATGACAAGTTTTGCAGGTTGATTATGATGGCAGGATGGTACATTATTTTGCACATTTTTCAGTTTATCTCCTTTCAATGATGTATAAAATGACATGTCAACTTTTGAAAGAGCTTTATGCAACCTTTGTGCCAATCCAAACAGCAGTATATTTAGATGTTCTACCAAAAAAAAAAAAAGATAGAGACAGCTGAAAATTAAAAACAAAATAATCTTATGTTTATACCACCTATGTGCTGTTTTTTAGCTAAATTTGAAAATAGTCTTTTAACAGAGTCAACTGTAACATAATACTAATAACCATTTTTTAAAAGGCAAGTTTTGTCCTTGTACCTTAAAACAATCGACCTAATCATGCATCATATTTAAAATTTTCCATTTACTTTAACAAGGTCATTTGTAACACTTCTAGTTAAAAAAAAATGAAAAACTATAACTTTAAAAAGATAATACTGTCACTTCCTACTTTTAAAACTCAATTTTGATCTGAAATTAGAATAAAAGTTACTATCAAAGACTATACATACGGAAAAATAACAAATCTCAAATGGAGAATTTAGTATGAAAATTCACAATATAAGATATCACACTTTTTCACAATTCTACTACTTAAATTAAGCAGCAATCAATCATAATAAAATAAAAATATAATAGTCATACCTATGAGACAAGATGTAAAAGTCTGCTTGTAATGAGCAGGAGACTGAAAAACAGCTGGTATGTGAATTTGCCTTTGGGGAAGATAAGCAGATTTTATTTTTTCCCTGCTTGGGAAGCACAGCTCAGAGCAATTTATCTCCTGAAATGTAATAATTCAAGTTATTTAATATTATAACAACTCCAGAAAAATACTGTTTACTAATGAGTAAATTACTTTTCATAGATATATTTAAGAACATATACTAATTTTTCTTTTGATTTCTGGAATCCTTAAAAATTATTTCCTAATTTTAATCTGTGGAACCAGGTATAGCAAGAATAGCTTTGCATAGCACTTTTAACTCTAAATAAGACTAACTTTTCTTGTCTGCCCCTTAATAAGTTTTTAAATAATTTTTGCTAGGAAAAATTGAACTGATATCAATGGATCATTATGTATCTTTACTTCTGGTTATGACTATAATAAGAATCACTCCCAACCAATGTGTAATAAGATGTACCTTTATCCTAATAATGATTTTAACAGCAAAACTCAGCTGACAGTCAAAAATATAAGCAATCATTGTTTAACAATAGCAGAAGTAGTGGTGGAAACAGAAATAGGAGCTATCATTTATTAAGTACCTATTATGTGCCAGACACTGCACCAGATACTTTGAAATATATCATTTAATTTAATGTTCACAATTACTAGGAAAGATTTTAGCCAAAGGAGATGACGTGACTGTAGCTTGAGTTTTGGATCAAAAAAAGCCATCTGCTCCAAAAATAAAATTGTTCCTATACAATTTTGGTAATTCTTTGTTTGAAATTCAGACAATAACTATTGGGAAAAATGTACCAAGAGACTGGTACATCCTCACCTGTAAATCCTTTATACTGTAGGTGCAGCAAGCAGACCCTCCTAACACATTCTGAATTTCTTCATTCTTGGAAGTCTGCTTTGAATTCAAAGAAAGTGCTTTCTTTCTGGAAACCAAATCTTGACTGCTAAAATCCTGCTGCTGTTGATAAAGCATGCCTTTTATCATTTCCAAATTCACAGGGTCTAAAGAGCTTTCATGGATAGCATCACTCTGTCTTTCACCTGTGTTGCTAAAAAGGCTGGTTGCAGAACCAGCCTCAGCAAAGAAGCCATCGGTTACTTTCTTATCAACTCTGTTTGGAGCAGTCAAGTTGCACTGGGATGTGTTTTGGTATTTCAGCCACTTGCTTTGAGTAGATATATTATCGAGAAGTGACACATCCCCTCGAGTCACTTCCCTAGATTCTTCGGAGAAAGAAGTTTCACTTTGGTCCTCAGGCCCGAAGCTAAAAAAAGGAACTGAGGACTCTTCACAGAAGTTGAACATGGGGGAAGCAGAAGACTCTTGTGTGTTACAGTTGAATACATGTGCACAAGAATCTAAGTCAGGCGGCCCATGAGTTGGTGACAAAGTAATAAATGGAACCTGGCTTCTACTTACTAATGAAAGCCTTTGAAGGTTCTCATTCTCCAGTGAACTGGATTTTTTCATTCCTGAAAGAAAACAGAATGCTGATTAAATTAAAACGTGCCACCAGTTATCATCCAGGCTTTAGAAAACAGTGGGTATCTATACAAAAGCAAAAAGTAGCAACTTGCCCTGAAAAAAAAATCACATAATTTTATTTCTTTTAAAATAAATTAATTGTTTTAACCTCAAAAAATAAAGTTTTCAAAAACTCAATTCACAGACTCAAACTTTTTTGAGGTTGATGAACTTTGCCAGGATCCCACAACAAAAAAGTGGGAAACAAAGAGGTTTATGCTAAGGTCAACCAATGATGTTAATGAGACATTCACGAGTCATTCCCCTGGGACAGGAAGGGACTATAGAGGGGTTAGGCTCTGGACTTATAGCTGTGAGATGTATGGACAATGATGGAAGACACTTTCAGAGGTCTGTGATGAGAAAGTTGGGAGGAATTTGAGAGCTAGAAGGGAGTATTATACTTGGAATAGCTATCCATAATATTATAGAGAAAGTTAAAACAAAGGGTATGGGAAGGCTTCAAGGGGGATGACATTGAATCTGGTTCTAAGATATATTTAGTTTAATAATAATCTCTCAAATATAAAGTTTCATCTTACATGGACAGACAGATATTAGAGCAATACAGTAACAACTACCCTCCAAGTTGAGAAAGTGAAGATCACCAGGTAACGTTCTTGCTTTCAGGGACTTCTCAGAGAATTCTAGCATGAAATCTTCATCTCTTGAGTTCATAGAAAACGTAGAAACAGGGCTCAACATAGAGATCTTTTGGTCTGGTGATGTCGACTATCCAGAAAGAAGAAACAAAGCCTCAGATCAAAATATTCTTATTGCATGTTTTCCCTATAGTTTGAATGAATTCTAGTAATCTATATTATAAAAATAATGATTTTAAGCACATTTTGTAGAGCTATGGCAGGGGAAAGAATTATAAAACTTCTTCCATAAAGGATAGACTAGAATAAACTCACTAAAACCAAGAAGACTAGAAAGTCAAATACAGAACACAAAACCTTTTGGATTTATTTGAAATGGATCAGATTCTGTTTTGGACTGATCTGGGCTTTAAAGATTTGGTTCTCAGGATCAACTGCCATTTTTATGGGGCTCAGGCTAAATCAGACCTCATGCTTGCAAATACTAAGGTCTAAATTCCTGCAGGCTCAAGGACTGAACAGTTTTCTCTTATGTCCTCCAGTTTGGGGTTTATCCACAGCTGATCTAAACTTTAAGATATTGCTCCCAAATGCAGTGAACTTTTTAAACATATCCCAGACATGCACAGCCACATAATTCACTATGTTATTCTTGTTAGAACAGCATTTAAGTTTGCTGCTGCTGCTTCTAGAAATTAATCATCTTAAAATTTAATATCATCACATTTAATATATATATTTGCATAAGCACAGAATAAAAGTTTGGAAAAATATTCACCAAACTATTAAGAGTGGTTTTTCACGGGAGTAGGACTGGGGGAAAGGGCTCTTTCACTTGCAACTTTATACTCTCTTGAATGGTTTGAACTTATTAAAATGAGTATGTTTGTGTGTATATGGTTTTTTTAAATACATGACAATAAAGTTTATATATAAATTTTAAAACATTTTCTTGGTTAGCTACTGGGTTCCAGGTGCTATGCTAGGAGCTAAAGATGTGAAAATGAATACTTGTGGTCTCTGTATTCAAGTTCAGTCTAGAGTAAGATACAGACAAACAAGTGGGAAATTATAATACCATATCATGCCATAGAAATAGTTTTACTATATTACCGAGTTCTTACTATGTGCTAGGGACTGTTCTAAGCATGTTGTATTTTTAACATATTTGATCCTTACCACAACTATATGAGGTGGGTACTCTTATTTTCTTTATTTTACAACTGAAGGAACTGAAGAAAAAAGCAGTTAAGAAGTTAAATTTGCTTAATTCATCCAGTCTATAAGCAAGAATTGGGATTCAAACCTAGCCAATCTAGACTGTATTGCCTCTTTATTAAAAACAACAGATAATAGGCAATACTTGCTGAGTAGAGTATTCCACTGTGTTCCCCTACTACATGCTCCACAAACTTGCCAGAGTTCTTTCTAAAATGTAAGTTCAGTGATTTTACTACTTCCATCAAAACCCTCCAATGGCTCCCAATCTAGCTCAAAGTACAAGGCAGCTCTTACAATATCCTACATGGCCCTACCTGATCAGGCCCTTACCTCCTCTTTGACCTCACTTCCTATCACTCCCCTGCTCACTCACTCACTCCATGGCAGTCTCCTTGCTGTTCTACAAACTGGCCAGCATTCTTCTGCCTCAAAGCCTTTGCTATTCTCTGTGCCGGGAATGCTTTTACCCCAGATATCTGCATAGCACTGTCTCTCACTTCACCCAGATCTCTACTCCAACGTCATCTTCTCAGAGAGGCCTTACTTTGCTTACATAAAATAGAACTCCATCACCATCTTCACTCCTATCCCCCTTACATAGCTATTAATATATCATTCTCCAGAACATTTAAAACCCTCTGAGGTACTGTACATTTGTTTGTTTATTGTCTGTGTCCCTTCAACAGAATGTAAATTCTGTGAGGGCAGGACTTTGTCCAGGAATTTGAGGCTGCAGTGAGCTATGATGACACCACTGCACTGTAGCCTAGGCGACAGAGTAAGACTCTGTCTCAAGAAAAGAATGAAAAAGATAAGTAAACAATAGGGAAGATATTTTGCAAAGCATACAACTGACAGTGAGTATATATCCAAAATATATAAACAATTCCAACAAATTTTTAAAAAGATAAACACATCAATTAAAAAATAAGGGACAAACCTGAACAGACACTTCATCAAAAAGGATAAAGAGATGGCCAATAAGCATACAAAAAGGTCCCAACCTCATTGTCAGGCAGGAAAATGCAAATTAGAACCACAGTAAATGGATGGCCGGTACACTGATGCCTGTAATCCTAGCACTCTGGGAGACAGAGGTAGGCAGATCACTCAAGGTCAGGAGTTTGAGACCAGCCTGAGCAAGAGCGAGACCTTGTCTCTACTAAAAATAGAAAGAAATTAATTGGCCAACTAAAAATACATAGAAAAAATTAGCCGAGCATGGTGACGCATGCCTGTAGTCCCAGCTACTTAGGAGGCTGAGGCAGAAGGATCGCTTGAGCCCAGGAGTTTGAGGTTGCTGTGAGCTAGGCTGATGCCACAGCACTCTAGTCCAGGCAACAGAGTCAGACTCTGTCTCAAAAAAAAAAAAAAAAAATCAACAGTAAAATACTACTACATACCCACCAAAATAGCTAACATTGAAAGCAACAACAAAAAAAAAACCTGTCAGCATCAAGTGTTGATGAGAATGTAGAGTGATGAGGATTTTCATACTTTCCTGACAGAAATGTAAATTATCAAAACCACTTTGGAAACCAGTCTGGCATTATCTACTAAAAGTAAACATATGCATATCCAGTGACTCAACAATCCTATTCCTAGGTAGCATAACCAGCAGAAGCGTGTCATATGTATACGTACATGTTCATGACAGTACATGAATGTTCACAGCAGCATTATCTGTAATAATCTTCAAATACAAACAACCCAAACAACTGACGAATGGATAAATGGGGGTGTATTCATATAATGGAATACTATACTAGCAATGAAAATGAATAAACTAGAGCCACAAGCAAGAACAAGGGTGAATTTCAAAATTGCAATGTTGAACAAAAGCAGTCAGAAACAAAGAATACACAGTATATGATTCTATTTATTTAAAGTTTCAAAAGCAAAACTAATATATGGCTTTTTAAGTCAGGATAGTGGTTATCTTTGGAAAGAATGGAAGCGGTAGTGATTGAGCAGGGGCAGAAAGGAAGCTTCTGGGATATTGGCAATGCTCTGTTTTTACAGGTGAGAGGTTATATGGGTACGTTCACTTTGTGGTAATTATTGAGCTGTGAACTTACGATGTGTGTGCTTATTTTGTAGGTACATTATGCTTCAAAAAAAAAGTAAAAATCTCTTTGACAGAGACTATTTCAAATACATGCATACCATTCTTACTCCATGACCTTTATTTTCATCCCCATGAATTTGCCTTTGGTAGCAATAAGAAAAACTCAATGTCATACTTAGAGAGAGAAGGGAAATATTAGAAGAAAAAAAAATCTATTAGCTGTTAAACAGATGAGTATTTCTATGTGTAATCTACCTATTTGTTCTTGTTGAGAATTCTTAGTCTTCTCTGAAATGAAAAGTAGTCTGCTAAACTCCTGACCCTAAAAAGGCAGTAAATCTTCCAACTAAAATATTCTTGTCTTATTAGTTTGATTTGAGTTATTATGCTCCTTGTTAATTTACTGTACTCCTTTTTATCTTATAACTGTACAAAGACTTAATTATACTATCTTTACAAAACCTGATACTGACATAAAGAAAATGATTTGGCAAAATACAACTATAAAAATGTTTTTACCTGCAAGAAGTCAATCTGCATACGTGTGCTAGGCAACTCTGGTGTCAAAAAACAAGTGTCGGTCATGCAGTTTTCATACTCAGTGCTGTCTGGAAGCTGATTGCATCCTCGCTGTGCGCTGTGCCCTCTGATCATCACACCACTAGTAGCGGATCCTTTCACTTGATGCCCTTGAAACTCAACAGGCTACAGGTAAATTATTAAAAATAAGAACTGCAGGAGTATATATAGACATATATATCCATTCACAATGTCTATATATAGAATATAATACATAATTCAGCTTTTTATTAAATGTTACTTAAATAATTACCAGGGGACTAATGCTGAAAACCAGGAAATATTCCTATTATCCCAGAATATACATTAAGAGTAACTAATTTAAACTGTATCAATTTATCTACATGCAACATTAAAAAGTATGATTTTTTTTTATGACATGGCTCATGCATGTGATATAAAGTATGATTTTTTTAAATCATAAGCATAAGGATGAACATAATAATAATGACTAAGCCAGATTAAATTGCTCCTTTCTCTATGTTTCAACTACATATGACACAACTATACATACATACAATATTGTCACTACAGACTGGTGACTTCATACACCAATGAAGTTTCTCCTTCCCTAAAATACTAATTGTACTGGAAGCTCCCTGAGGGCAGAGCCCTTGGGCTTTATCTAGGTATCATGTGTATTCAATGCAGTGCTTGGCATACAGGAAGCAATCAGTAAACACAATAATACAAAGGGAAGAAAGATATGGGATGCAGGAAGCATTTTTCTTTGCTTAAGGGTTTTATAGACTATCAGGCTTAACTACAAGAGGGATCGTGGGTTCTCTGCCTCCTAGTAGAAGATCTGATATCCTACTGTTCTGAGAGCAAAGGCCTAAGAGTATGATTCCACCACAAACAGACCTCAGAAGGAGGTTTTCACCCACTCAGAGACAGCGCTTGCTACTTTGCTTTCAGGCTTCAAATGACTTTCTCTGCTGCCCCCTTGAGGGTGCTAGGATTTCTCCTCTACCCAGGGTAACAAAGCCTACCCAGAAGGTGGGAAAAAAGACTGCTAAGACAGTCAGAGGAATGTAAACAAAAGATTAATCTATTTCTAACTGATGAATTAACAAAAAGGCAATAATATATAACCTGAATATACCCACTAGAAAATGAATATTCTAAGTCATATATTTGAAAGGAAAATCAAATCTAAATGTCCCTTTATATAGGATTTTTGCTGAAAATATTCTTCTGAAGTTAAAAACATACACTTCCATAAAAACAAATCTCAACTCTAAAAGGTTCTATTTCTGCTTTGTCTGATGGGTAATATATACACTCTCCACATGGAAACGGATGTCTTGTCTTCTATGCTGCCATGGAGATCTCTTCCAGCGGTATGTTGGGTTTTAGGAGTAGAATCACTATTTACAAAACCCAACCCTTTATATGCTGTTTGTCAATTTTTGATGTGAGATAGATAACACTATTTAGAGCTTGGGTTACAAATACTTCTATATATTCAGTGAGAAGTAGAAGTGGTTGAGTAGGCTATAATAAGTTAAAGGCTA
This sequence comes from Cheirogaleus medius, assembly GCA_008086735.1. NCBI lineage: Eukaryota > Metazoa > Chordata > Mammalia > Primates > Cheirogaleidae > Cheirogaleus > Cheirogaleus medius. The sequence goes on from VBSM01002912.1 coordinate 4,329,073, forward strand.
TAAAGATACCCATTTTGTTCTCCATAGAACATCCATCAATTGTACTCTACATAGCTTTTTGTTCAACTCCTAGTGTATCCTATGTATGTATAGATACTGCATACACTGCGTGATTAGCTCATTAGTAGTACAGAGAAAGTTCAAGACCAAAAAAAAAAAAAAAAGCAGGAAAACACAGCAGGTCAGAAAATCAATGTTCTTCAAAAATTTTACCTTAGGGTCACAGGTTTTTCTCTCTATTTGTTTAGAAATATCAGCTAGAAAAGCAGTCTCTTCTTCACTTCCCAGGGAAAAGAACTAGAATAAAATATCAGTAAATTATCTAGTTAGCTAGATAGTTTTGTAGGTGGTGGTTCATCATTTTGACAGAAAGATACTTGTGAAACTTAAAGGTTAAGTTTGCCCTGTGCAAGCATACTTGCCATCTCCATCTTGCTTCTCTTTATACATACATATAACAAGCTATCCCTGGCAAAGGGGTGCTCTAGCAGATACATCATTATGCTAATAAACTTGAAAATGCAGCATATTAGTCAATTCTGATTCTAAATTTTTAATTAAATCTTTTGACAGAGAAAAAATGGTTGGGTACATAATAAATTACCCATCAAACCTAATACTATATTAATGCAGATCATTTAATTAAAAAATTAGTAAGAAATTAAAGAAAAAAGAAGAAAAATTGTAAACAGTATAACAGTCTATTTAAAGAATGAATCAGGCTGGGCGCGGTGGCTCACGCCTGTAATCCTAGCACTCTGGGAAGCCGAGGCGGGCGGATCGCTCAAGGTCAGGAGTTCGAGACCAGCCTGAGCAAGAGCGAGACTCCGTCTCTACTAAAAGTAGAAAGAAATTAATTGGCCAACTAAAAATGTATATATAAAAAATTAGCCGGGCATGGTGGCACATGCCTGTAGTCCCAGCTACTCGGGAGGCTGAGGCAGGAGGATTGCTTGACCCCAGGAGTTTGAGGTTGCTGTGAACTAGGCTGACGCCATGGCACTCTAGCCTGAGCAACAGGGTGAGACTCTGTTTCCAAAAAAAAAAAAAAAAAAAGAATGAATCATCTTTTAGCGATTGTAAAACACATGATATTGACAACAGCAACTAGTCATTTTTAGTTCAAGTAACATATAAAATAACCGTAATTTTTAATATGAATTGGACAGACAAAAAATGAGTTCAACTATAGAAGTAATTTTTTTATGTTAAAAAATATGTAGATTCTAAGGAAAATCAATCTTAAGATAAAAAAACAAAAAAAGAAATATGGGGAGAAAACATTTTCCCAATAGACAACAGAGGTAAAGTAGTATATTTCTCCAAATAAGGGTCACTTTCCTCTAATAACACTATATATAAGCACAACTGTCAACCAAGTAGTTCTTGAAAATATTCAACATATTTTAGAATTAGAATTTTCTGATATGAGTTTTCAAAGTTAATTAGCATAGTACCTTCTGTGCTGGAATAGCTCCTTTGCTATGCATAGCTAATTATACTTACAGAAATAAGGCAGAGGGGGCAGTAAGTGTATCTTCAAAGAGCACCCTAAGTTTTGAAAGTTCCTTCTATCCAACGTACATGAAGATGTTGTGTCAGAAAGTTGTGGTAAGAAAAAAAACATTATGAAAATATAAATGTACTTTTATTTTAATGCTAAAAACAGGTTTAAATAATTTTATTGCAAAAGATTTTAAGAGTGTTTTCATTACTGCGGGATTACAATAAATTTTTGTTAATGTGTGGTATTTATTTTAAATGGCAACTCATTCTGGAGGAAAAATATAGTGACAGTGTTTATTTGCAACGTAGACTTTGTGAAAACTGTCCTTAAAAAAGTTTAAACCTTATTTTTTCAAGTGAAAAAAAAATAATAAGAAAGTGATCATCCATAGGCTAAATTATGCAGTTCTTAAGTTGTTTATGATTTTATACGTTTGATTTTGTTACATAGGGTAAAAAATGCCAAGCTACCACAGCACAGATGATTTTGTTTTAGTTTTCTGTTTTAGGCAACAGAGCTGCTTGGGTTTGGTAATACTTGCAAGTTTGCAAAATTAGCTTTATGATAAAGAACATGTTATTTAACTAAATCATATTGATCATACTGGACATTTATACAAAAGGCTCATCTAAATGAGTAATTAGCTACAAATGAGCCAGAAAACAGACAATATGTAATACAAACTTAAAATTATATATCATACTCATGTATAAAAATATAATTTCTAGCTGCTTTACATTATAAAAAATAACTCACCTGCAAAGACCTGGGTGGTTCACTTGGTTCAACTTCATTTTCTTTTAGTATCTTAGGAATAGATATTAATATAAGATAAACCAAAAGGCAATAGTAATTTACAAAATAAAAATATAAATTTCTATTAGACGTAAGAAATACAAGAATGCCATCACTAATAAGAAATAAAAACCAAAATGTTGATAAAACAGTATTTTCACTTAGCAAGAATTTAAAAAGTTCTTAACAATACTAGTAAAAATGAAGTGAAATAAATATTCTAATTGCAAAACATCAAGATTTTTACATTTGACAATATCAAGAAACTAAAGAAGTTGTTCCTAGCCTTCCAAGTAATCAGTTCCACTTCTAGCAATCAAATCTAAGGAAAAAACTTAAAATGCAAACAATGATTTATGTGCAAAAACATTTACTAAAGTATTATTTATAATAGCAAAATGTAGCTAGGTGTGATGGCTCACACCTATAATCCTAGCACTTTGGGAGGCCAAGGCTGGAGGATTGCTTGAGGTCAGGAATTCAAGACCAGCCTGGGCAACATAGCAAGACTCTGTCTCTACAAAAATAGAAAAATTAGCCAGGCATGGTGGAATGCGCTTGTAGTCCCAGCTGCTTGGGAGGCTGAGGCAGGAAGATTGCTTGAGCCCAGGAGTTCCAGGTTGCAGTGAGCTATGATGACACCACTGCACTCTAGCCCAAGCAATAGAGCAAAATCCTATCTCAAAAAACCAAGCAAAAAACCCCCAGCAAACTTCTGGAAATAATAAAAATGTCCTAAATAGGGAGCTGTTTGTCCCAAAGCACAGGATATCCATAGGATGGAATGGTAAGTAACCTTTAAAAGGTATGTTTAAGAAGAATTTTTAATAAAGTGAGATAATACAATGCAATACTGAGGCGAAAGGATCATCATGTTGGATGCAGTGGCTCACGCCTGTAATCCCAGCACTTTGGGAGGCAGAGGTGGGAGAAATGGTTGAGGCCAGGAGTTCAAGATCAGCCTGGGCAACACAGTGAGATCTCATCTCTATAAAAAAAATTTTTTTTAATTAGCCGGGTGCAGTGGCACATGCTAATTGTCCCAGCTACTTGGGAAGTGGAGGCAGGAGAATTGCTTAAGCCCAGGAATTCGAGGCTGCATTGAGTTAGGATCACACCACTATGCTCCAGCCTGGGTGAGAGCAAGACCCTATCTATTTATACACATCCATCTAACTATATTTTTTTAAATTAGGCATATAAAATAAGCTGGAAATGTTAACAATTATCTCTGGGAGATAGGGTAAGTTTTATTTTTTCTTCACTGTTTTCTATATTTTAAAAAGAACAAAAATAAGATTATTAAAAGAAAAAAAGGACCAGTAACATAGAAAATAAGGTAAGATACAAAACGGGAGCAAATGAAACATTTCACTTTCTTTTCTTGCAAACATGCCTGCTAGAAAGAGCAATGCCATATAATGAAAGAATTGTCTCTCCAGAAGTGTCAACAGCATCCTCATTGAGAAACACTAATCTAGATGATTTATTCTAGAATTTTGGTTCATCCTAATTAGTACTATTATTTTTTATATTACTACTGTGCAACAAGGTACTCTGGGGGTGTCGCAGCAAACTTGCAAGGGCTCCACAAGATGTTTTAAATTTAAGGAAACAACAGTGACACCCAACATCTGTCTGACACTTTATGAACTAAAAACTCCAGGTAGTTCAGTTTCAACAGCAGATCTCACTACATTTCTTTCCATGACATCATATCTTTCTGAAGCTGAGTTTTGAGAAATTGCTATGATAAAAAAACAATCATCATGAGAAAAATCAATGTGGAACAAGAAATGAGGTAGTGTTATCTAATCCATTCCAAGGTTTGAGAAGCTGTGCAGTGCCCAACAGGGGTACACATCAGTAACTATGCTTTTTAAAAATAAAATACTTCCTAAGTTACTAGGACATACTTACTTATTAAGTTGTTTTAATATACTAACAACTTCATAAATGAAACTGTTAGATGTTTCTTTTGGTTGAGGGATACAGTGAAAAAATGACTGAGATACAAGAGGGGTCGTGAACCAAGATAGCTCGGGACTCTCTATAACTATAGTATCACTATAATTCTATTATAAGTTATAGAACATTCATATCAGTATAAAAGAATATACTGTTAGGAAAAAAATGTACCTGTTGAGACTCCTGGTTCGGATGAGAAGACTTTGGTATAGCTTGTGAAACTCCTGTAGTAAATCGTTTCCTAGCTGTAATGGAGAAAAATCAAAATATTTTATTCATATTATATTAATATATAGTTATGCTCTCAAATTTTAACTTATTTCTAAAACTGAAAGAAACAGGGAATATAAGTTTTAAGATGAGACAAAGTCCTGATCATTGTTTAACCTAGAGTATGGGTATTTGAGGATTCAATGTACTACTCTCTCTGTAGGTTGAAACATTTTCATGATAAAAATTCAAAAATATTTAGAATGAAAGCCTTTTTGGTTACTATCTAAGTCAACAGTAGGAATGTTTCCTTTTCTTTTTCTTTCTTTTAAACTAGTTGAAAAATCAATACTAAGCCAATAGTTAATAACCTATACTAAAAATGCTAAAAATGAAGTATTAACCACCATTATACTGCTATTGTGTGCAACCATACAAAAAGAAAAAGCACTTAATGCTATTTCTAGTCTATCCTAAATTCATTTGACTATGACTTGAGAAAAAAATGTATATTAACATATTCAGTCAACAATTACAAGTACAGTATTCCAAACACTGAGGAAACAGCAGTGAACAAGATAGACAAAATTCCTTGAAATGGAAGGGACACAGAAGACAAACAAGTAAACCAGATAAATTCAGATTGTGATAGCACGGTGACTCACACCTGTAATCCTAGCATTCTGGGAGGCCAAGGGAGGAGGATTGTTTGAGCTCAGGAGTTCGAGACCCCATCTCTACTAAAAATAGAAAAAATTAACCAGGTATGGTGTCAGGTGCCTGTAGTCCCTGCTACTCAGGAGGCTGAGGCAAGAGTACTGCTTGAGCCAAGGAGTTTGAGGTTGCAGTTAGCTACAGTGACGCCACTGCGCTCTAGTCCGGGTAACAGAGTCTCACTGTACCTCAAAAATAAAAATAAAAAAGTGGACAAAAGACATGAACAGAAGTATAGACAAATGGCCAACAAACGTATGAAAAAATGCTCAACATCACTAATCATCAGGGAAATGCAAATTAAAACCACGATGAGATATCACCTCACTCCTGTTAGAATGGCTTTTATTAAAAAGTCTAAAAACAATAGATGCTGGTGAAGATGCAGAGAGAAAGGAACACTTATACACTGTTGGTGGGACTGCAACCTAGTATATCCTTTATGGAAACAGTATGGAGATTTCTCAAAGAACTAAAAGTAGACCTACCATTCAATCCAGCAATCCCACTGCTGAGTATGTACCCAAAGGAGAAGTAGTCATTTTATCAAAAAGACACCTGCACTTGAATATTTATAGCCGCATAATTCACAATTGCAAAAATGTGGAAACAACCAAGCGCCCATCAATTCATGAGTGGATTAACAAAATGTGGTATATGCATACCATGGAGTACTACTCAGCCATAAAAAGGATGAATTAATACCTTTTGCAGAAATTGGAAAGGAACTAGAGACCATCATCCTAAGCGAAGTCTCTCAAGAATGCAAAAACAAACACCACACTTACTTTCTAATAAAATGGAACTAACCGATGGGCACACAAGTGCACCGAGAGAAGTAAAAGTCAATGGAAATCAAGCAGGGGGAGAGGCAAAATACTACCTAACGGGTGCAATGAACACTATTCAGGTGATTAGCACACTCATAGCCCTGACTCAAGCCATGTAACAAAAACATTTGTATCCCTTAACACTTTGAAATTTTAAAAAAGCTAATATTCTTTCTTAAAAGAAAAAGTGGATATTCAATAATCTCTATTTCTTCTAAAGTCACAAAAAGACTACAATTTTAAAGAGACTATTACTGTAAAAAAATCATAGCTATATCTGGTGTAAACCTCATTTTTAGGCATTTGCTATTTCTGGTTTCATTATTTTTCCATACAAATTGAGAATAAATTAAATGAAATAAATATAACTGATTTTGGAACTTTGTTATTCCTAAAAAGAGTTTTAAAACAGCACTGAATGAAAACTGATGTTTTCCTTTACTTCCTTTTCTCCAGAATAAAACCCTAAATTAACATCTCTAAGCTATATGCAATGATCTCAGAAAAAAAATTTAACAAACTGGAGATTTTTTTTTTTACTTTAACACATTCTAAACTGGTGGTAAAATTTATACTTCTCTAACATTCTTTTTTTTTTCTTTTTTTCTTTGTATAAATTTAAGGGGTACAAGTGCAGCTTTGTTACATGGATATATCATGTAGCAGTTATTCTTCTCTAATTTTATATTAAGGTCCATATAATTCTTATATTCCAATAGATTAAATTTTTCTCAAATTGTCTCAAGAAAACCAACTTAATCTTTTTTAGAAAAACATATTTATATCAAAAAATACAGTCAGTTCTCATTACTCATGGATTCTACCTATTCCCTAAAATTTCTTTGTAACCCCAAAATCAATATTCACAGTACTTGTGTGGTCATTTGCAGATATGTATAGAGCAGCAAAAAAATGAATTGCCTAAAACGCATGTTCTCAACAAGGCAACACTGCCTTCTTCTTTCAGCTTATGCCATAAACACAAGTGTCTTTTTTATCGTCTATTTAGTGTCACATTTTTCACATTTTTGTGCTTTCTGCTGGTGATTTCGCTATTTAAAATGTCCCCTAAGAATAGTGCTCTCTAGTGTTCCTAAGTGCAAGAAAGCTGTGATGTCCCTTATGGAGAAAATACGTGTGTTAGATAAGTTTTGTTCAGGCATATGTTAGAGTACTACTGGTCGTGAGTTCAATGTGTATGAATCAACGACATATACTAAATAGTCTTTAATCAGAAACACATAAAATAAGGTTATGTATTGATAAGTTGATGGAAATGTTCTGACCAGAGGCTTGCAGGAATCTAAACCTGTTCATTATTTGCTAACTCTGTTTGCAGGGGCTTCACAGAATATAACTATCACAAATAATGAGAAACAACTGTAATTTTCTTTCCAACTGGATGAGAGAAAAGAGTAGGTTTCCCACAACTAAATTCTATAATTCCTAAATCTTCACATTAGAAACTTATGCTCATATATGCATTTACATATCTACCCAAGTTTATTTTCATTAAAGCTTTTTATTTTTAATTTTTTAAAAAATAAACAATTATCATCCAACTTAACTACATTTCAAATAACCATTTTAGTAGATAAAATAATTTATTCATATTTTTCTCAGGAATCACTTGAGATATTCAAATAAAAGTTCGGTTTTAACTTTTCTCTGAGTATCATAAAGTGCTCTGTTCATTTACATTCATATATATACATTTACTATTATATTCTTAAAAAGACAATGCTGTTGACAAGCAAAGTCAAAATACCAATGACATACTAAAAAAAAAAACTTTGCAACATATACTATGAAGGGCTAATATCTCTAACATATAAAGAACTTTTACAAATCAAGGAGAATAATAAATTAACACTCATTAAAAAAACTAGACAAAAGGGTAGAACAGTTCATTGGAAAAAATTTACAAATGACGCTTAACCATATGAAAAGATGTTCAATTTCGCTTACAGTAATAGAAATACAAAATTGAAAAAATTTCAATTGAAATGCCATTTCTCACTTATTAGATTAGCAAAAATTCTAAATACACTCTACTGGCAAGGCTGTGGAGAAATGGCCACTCTTGTACATTACTGGTGGGAGTGAATAATAGCATAATTCCTATGAAGAGAACTTTGAAGTATCTAATAAAACTACACTCTATTTACCCAGCAATCCTACTTTTAGGAGTTTGCCCTAAAGACACACCTCCAACAATATTAGAAAAATCCATATATTTATACAAATAAATATAAATATATAAGGTTATTTATTGTCCCATTAATTATAACAGTAAAATATTAGAAACAATCTAAATGTCCATACATAGGAGGCTGCTTGAATAAATGTATTAATAGTACATCTACATAATGGACTATTATAGAGCTATAAACAAATAAAATGAGGATGATGGCTGTGAACTGATATGAAGTGATTTCTGGGACATATTGTTAAGTGAAAAGAAGCAAGGTGCTAAAGAATATGAGTAAGACGTATTTGGTTGAATATGTGAACCTACTGATTTTTACAGAAAGAAACATACGTATGATACATTGGTTACTTAGAACAGGTGGGTAGGAATGGAATGCAAGGTATGAGAAAGGAATCTGAGTATATGTTCTCACATAGCTTTGACTTTAGAACTCAGTTTATATTTCGCATCATCAGAACTAAATCAACAAGGATGGACTTAAAGCCCTCATACAGAATATAAACAATGAATTTAACTATATTTATATCAAATAATAACATCATGGTAAAGGAAATGTAACCCAAGTAATTTTTGAACTAGCATTCTAACTCTATATTCTCAATATATTCTAAAAACAAAAACTGCAAAGGACTTGTGAACTTTATGAATTTGTAAAGGATTTTTGCTAGCAGTAATATTAGTGTGGCAATTTGGAATCCATTTGGTGTATACTGTAGCATGAGGGAATAAATATACCGATGCTGTTGGGAACCAGGAAACTTTCATACTGTAGGAGTAAATAAACACAATGGAATGGAGGAAAGAGAAGAAGCACCCTCTGGTATAGGACTGGAATTAGAGGTATCAATATAAACTTTTTTTTTTTTTTTTTGAGACAGTCTCACTCTGTCACCCCAGGTAGAGTGCAGTGGTGCCATCATAGCTCACAGCAACCTCAAACTCCTGGGCTCAAGCTATCCTCCTGCCCGAGTCTCCCAAGTAGCTGGGACTACAGGCACCCGCCACAACACCCAGCTAATTTTTCTATTTTTAGCAGAGAAAGGGTCTGGCTATTGCTCAGGCTGGTCTGGAACTCCTGAACTGAATGATCTTCCAGCCTTGGCCTCCCAGAGTGCTAGGATTACAGGCGTGAGCCACCGCGCAGCAAGCTCATTGTTTAAAAAAAATATACATATATCTCCTAGCACATGTCCAGAAATGAATGACAGAATGGATTATCACACACACACACAGACATACACACATATGTACATACATATTTTTATATATATATTTGCTTATATGTGCTGATATGTTTATATATGCACACACTATTTCTGGAAGGATACCCTAGGACTGTGGTCCCCAACTCCCAATCCCCCACACCCCAGCCATATAGCAGGTGAGCAGCAGGCAGGTGAGGTAGGGAAGCTGCTTCCCATTGCTCCCATCATCACATAAGCTCCGCCTCCTGTCAGATCAGCGGCGGTGGCATTAGTCTTATAGGAGTACAAACCCCACTGTAAACTGCGCATTCGAGAGATCCAGGTTGCTCCCTCCTTATGAGAATCTAACGCCTGATGATCTGAGGTGGAGCTGAGATGCTGATGCTAGCGCTGGGAAGTGGCTGCAAATACAGATTATCATTAGCAGAGAGGTTTGACTGCACAATAAATGTAATGTGTTTGAATCATCTCGAAACCATTCCTCCCCACACCCGTGGAAAAAATTGTCTTGCATGAAACCAGTCCCTGGTGCCAAAAAGGGCGGGGAATGCTGCCCTAGAAGACTGTGGTTAATTCTGAGGAGTGAACTGAGGGATCGTGGTAGGAAGGAGACTTACTTTTCACTATGCTATTCTCTATTATAATTGGTTTTACCAAGTACATATATTACCTATTTAAATACTGTGTAATTTTTAATATAGCAGCCAGAGCAAATATCTTCACCTTTGAGCTACAAAGAGAACAACCCAAAACAGACACACCATTCTAACCTTCAGAACTGCTATCTGGCTCATATATCGGTTGAGTTCTTTGTTGTTGAAAGATAATATTTTCCTTTTTCAGTATTTCCAAGCTGTCTAAAGCCGTTCTGTGTTCAGACAGGGACTTTAAAAGGGAAATGTTATTTACTAATCCAGAAAGTTCTGAAGAATTTCTAGGATCATTCCAGCATTGTTTGCTTTCTCTGGCAGTTTTGACTTCAATATGGTCATGAGGTAAACTTCTAATCTCTTCCAAATCTTCAGATTCAGGTATATGTGCTTCTGTGGAAATAAGATGCTTTTTTCCCAGTGGGTAAAACAAAGAACTGGAAATTTGCATATTTGATTTATCAAGGGTAATACATTCAGAGTCATTCTGATTGGCATTTAATAGTTGGATACTGTTGTCACTGCTAGAGGTTGATGGTAAAATCTGTTCATCATTTTTGTCTAAGTCACTTCCCACAATAGAAGGCTGAGATTGAGCATCTTCTGAAAATGGGTTATTGTTTTCAGGAGTCTGATCAGTGGCTATGTTTAAAAAATGAGGAATATGTAAATTTGTGCTTATATCTTTAGATTTATTTGGGAGTAAGGCAAAATCATGGTTAATTCTGACTTTTGGGATAGATTTATTAGAATCTTCTTTATTATTTATGTATACATCGTCAGTCCCATCTAAAGATGAATCAAAATTGCTTAATGTGTCACTATACTCCTCTATTTCTTTTCCAGTGTCCCCAGCTTTAATAGGTTCTGTATCAAAACCTACACAAGTTTTATCACGAAACGGTAATGGCAAAGTCTCTTTAACAGGAAATGTCTCTGTAGGTTTGCCACCAACAGATGTTAAGAGTGGCAAATGTTCACTGCTGATTTCTTGACGGCTTATATTCTCACATCTCTTTTGAACGCATGAATTGTCATCATTAACCAAAATTTCCTTTATCAAACTGTCTGAGTTCTGGGAAATTTTATCGTTTTCCTGTGATTCCTCCTCCGTGTCACTGGTCTCAAAGTTGCTCAGATTAAAAGTTACCTCCAAAAATGGTTGTGTTTCATTACTTAGAGATTCATGAATACTATTGAGCCATTCATTATCAGTATTCCTTTTAGTAAACACGTCTGTAATATCATGAGAAATCCTAGAATTGCTACTTAGCGAAGATTCAATTTGTAGATGTTCTGATTCTAGCAGAAATGACACCAGTTGTTTACACTCTTTTTCTGATGTTTCATGTGTATTTGCCTCCTGAACATTTTCTCCAGTGAGACTTGATCCTTTTGTGTCAATTTGATTAAAAGGTATTTGAATATTTTCTTGAACGTCAGATTCTGATAATACACCATCATTTTCTGGACTGCTACAGATAACCTGTAAGCTGTCACTTTCACAGAATGAAGGAATTTCTAATTTTACTTCCTGATTCCAGGATTGATCATTATTTTCTACTGGCTTGTCTACATTATATTTTTTCCCCTTTTCAGTACATGTTTCAAAGAACTGCGTCCTTTTTTGCACCAAAAGTGCTTTCAAATTCAAATTTATATCATCTTCCTGATCCTTGGATTTCCCTTCCATATCATTTCCACCTGCAGTAGAAGAATGTATAGGTGAACTCTGTGAGGATAAATACATGGCCCACCGGCTTTTATTTCTCATGGTATTTTCTGATGTATGCTGGTAGGGTAAATTCCCTGTGCTCTTCATCTCAGCCCATTCTTCCTGTTGAATTGGTTTAGTAGCAATTTTTAAAGTTTCTTGTGGTTGTTTTGGGGGAAAGTGTTCTGTAATCTCAGAATTTAGTTTCTCACATGTACTAATTGATTTGGACTTCAGAAGAGCTAATATCCGTGCTTTGCTTCTGATGTTTTGTGAAACTCCTAAACAGTGAGATGACAAATTATCTCTTTTCTTAGGCTCATTGGTCAATAAAGAATCTGAATGTTTGCTTCCAGAACTGATAGCAGAGCAAATATAATTTTCTTCACATAGCATTTCTGGGTTAATCTTGAAGGATGGATCAGAGACAACTGAAGAAAAAGCCATGCCATTTCTCTCTCTGTTCTTGTAAGTCACAATGTTCTCAGGGTCTGTTGACATGGTATTTGTGTTTTTCTTGCCAACAGTAGAAAACAAAGGAGGTGTGCTACAGAATGGAGAAAAAAAAGTAGGGCCAGGTTTCTTAGCCTCAGGTGATGTAGGTGATTCACCATTTTCTGTAATAACCGTTTTCTTTGGAAACTGACGTGGTCCTTGAAAACCCTAAAAATATTAAAACAATTATTAGCTATACCATTACCTATAAAGAAAACATGAAACGAACTGACAAAGAAAGAAAAAAGAATAAGGAATGTGTATGCTTTGCCTAAGGTAAAGCATACACATTCCTATTCCATATTGCCTAAGTAATAATTAATATTTAAAGTTTGCTAAATTGAAATACAAACATTCATTTGTAGTAAGACTTTTCTAACTATGGTTTATTTCCTTTCTACCTAAGGATGCTATGAAGGGCCATTGTAACAACAGAATACAATAGCTTCAAAATTCACTACTTTTTGAAATAATTTTATAAACATGTATTTTAATTTTTTTTCAGATTCTACCAAGGAGTATATAAATATATATTGATGTATTATTTTCCACAGAGAAACTTACAGTAAATTTCCTTTTTAAACCAGCAGGCTGACATCCAAGAGACCGGCCAGAGGATATAAACCTCCTTGAATTTAATTCTGGTGCTTCTTTAATGACATCCTGTTTAATAGCTATGCTGCCAGCAACTTTAACCTCCTCGACTGTGATTAAGTATCGATCACCTTCTAAGTTATCTCCAGGTTTCACCTAAATTTTAAAGAGTAAATGTCAAAAATCACATACATCTAATTATTTGATTATCTGTATTCCAGTATGCTCACTAGCGCTGAGCAAGACACAATGGATATTCAATAAATGATTGTTGAATAAATGAATCAGTAACTAAATGCTTCAATTATTTATTATTATGCACTAGTTAGCTGCCAATAAGCACAAAAAAAGATAATACAATAAAAAAAGTCACTGATTTGTTCATTTAATAGTGCGTATTGGGGGACTTACATGAATGAGGCTCCTTATTACATGCTGGGGATACAAAGACAAACAAGAAAAAAAATGCTTCCTCTCAAGGAATTTACTTAGAATCCATACAACTAAATGTAATTTTTTAAAGATTAGAGCTATTATCAAAGCTATTAAAGCTATTATCTTTAAATGAATATGAATAAGATATATACTATAGTTATCACATATTAAATATTATTACAAATTATAATTGCTTAATCATGTTCCAAAATGTATTTTAATCACTTTAATGAACAAATATAACACTTGCCACCAACTCTAACTACAGTATAAAATTATCAACCTAGTTTGAAAATACACAAAATCTGTATCAGATTGATATTTTACTAATGAAATGATGTGAGATAAAATAACAACAGTGGTTATCATTAACTAAATATCTACTGAGATAGTGATTCTTCTAGACCCTATTTTTATAAATATGAAAGTACCACAACCACTTTTTTTTTTTTTGAGACAGGGGCTCACTCTGTCACGTAGGCACCTAGGCTAGAGTGCTGTGACATGATCATAGCTCATTGCAACCTCAAACTCCTAGACTCAAGCAATTCTCCTGCCTCAGCCTCCCAGGTAGCTGAGACTACAGGTGCACGCCACCATTCCCGGCTAATTTTTCTATTTTTTGTAGAGATGGGGTCTCACTCCTGCTCTGGCTGGTCTCAAACTCCTGGCCTCAAGCAATCCTCCCACCTCAGCCTCCCAAAAATGCTAGGATTACAGGCATGAGCCACTGCACTTGGCCCCTACAACCACTATTAATGTCACATAAAATTTCAAAATGAATTAAATATCATAGCCAAACATTAATAATAATATGCATTTTAGCACATTTAGAATCATTGTACTAAAGTGCTAGGCATTTTATGTAAGTTATTTCTCATCTTCAGAACAACCCCATAATTCTGTCTATGATCTACATTTTACAGTGACGATGTTAGACACAGAGAAGTTAGGTTAACTAGAAAGTATTTGGAAGTGGGAAATGAACCCAGAATGATCAACTCTAATATCCTTATTCTTTATACTAAAATATGCCTTTAGTTCCCTTCCCTTCCTTTTTCCTTTTCTAGGGGAAAAATACAGACTGAATATTTGAGAAAATACTTAAGTGGGAATATTTCACAAAATATTTCTAACTGTAGATTTCTGCCCATCAAAAAACTATGTAGTAGAATTACACTCTAGAGTCATTTCCCAGATTCAAATCCCCGTCCTACCAGTGTAACTCTATGAACATGGGCAAGTTCCTTAACCTTTCTGTACCGTACTCCTAATCTATAAAAATCGCAGCATTGCTGTAAAGATTAAACGAAACAATATCTAAAAGCTTGTAGCACAAAGTCTAGTTATAACAAGTATTCAACAAATACTAGCCATAATTATAAGTACCATGACTATACTAGTCAGCAACATTTACAAGGGAAATATTTAGAGATTTTTAAAGAATAACTTAAAAATAAGATAAACACATTAAAATACCTCAAGGCACTTAAGAAATACACTCTCCAAACATGTTCCTTTGTCATCATATAAAATTGCCTGTATTAAAACAAAATAAATGTTAAAAAGAAACAGAACATAATTCTGCTTTTCTTAAACATCTTCAATAGCAAATCAAAAACTCTTAAGTAAATAATGTAATGAAAGGATTATCTACTTTGTTTAACTTGGATTTGAAAGTGCCTCTATTTTGAAAGTTTATTATGCATCCTCTCAGACTGCGTAAGAGAGTAAAGGTATACACATAAGGAATTCAAGAATTTAATTCCTACTAGGAAGACCTTGGAATGGAACCGGGAAAAAACAGAACTGGAATGCATTAGAAAGGACAAACAAGAGACAAGATTTAAGAGATTGTTGTGTTTCTGAACTTTCCTCAAAAAAAAAAAAAAGAGATTATT
>VBSM01002912.1:4345979-4369638 GCA_008086735.1 Cheirogaleus medius
TCTGTCTCAAAAAAAAAACAAACAAAAAACAAAGTACTCATGATCTGGGCCATTCTCAGTGTGGTCCAGAGACTCCTGGAGGTCTCCAAGACTTTTACAGACTTCTGTGAGGTCTATTTTCATGATGTTATTTGTCTTTTCATTCTCATCCCTTCAGACATGCAGAATGCAGTTTCTTAGGGTTATATATAGGCAATATTGCAGGAGTGAATTGCAAATTGAACACAGAAGCAGATATGAGAGTCCAGCTGTCTTCTATTAAGTAAAATGTTAAAAGCGATTTGCAAAAAAATATAAAGCACGCTATTCTTCTCATTGTTTTTTTCTGCTGTTGTTATTGTTTAGGAAAAATTAGCTATTTTCATTAAAAAATGTTGTGTATTTATATTAACAGGTAATGAGTTTATTAATTGTTCTTTTTAAATGAATTAATAAATAAATATTTTTAAAATTTCTGTTCTAACTTCCAATATAAAAAACATCAATAGATATAAGCCCTATATATAAAAGTTCTTTGTGATCCTTAATAATTTTTTAGAGTGCAAAAGGGCCCTGATACTAAATAGTGTAAGAACCATTTGATCTAGACAAAAGAGGCATGCCAGTCCTTCAAGAGAAAGAAATTGTTTCCTGGTCTCAAGCCTCCAAGGAATTTGTTACAAAGGACTTTGTATGACAAATACGAATAGTAGGTAAGAGAGAGGATTGCTAGATAAAATATAGTACAATATTTGGGATATATGTATACTAAAAGTATTCATTATTTATCTGAAATTCAAATTTAACTGGGTATCCTGCTTTTTGTTTTGTTTTTGCTAAGTCTGCCAACCTTAGCAAGATGTTTGTGAAACACCTTAGAAAGAAGGACGGAAGAAAAGGAAAGTAGAGTAGAAAGGAGGGGGGAAAGGAAGGAAGGAAATTTCACCAAATTGTGAAAATTGATAAGACTTACAATAAATTCTTGGCTTTCCATTGTTTCTCCTTAAGTTATAAACCAGTCAGGTCCAGAAAATAATTAGTGGTTATTCAACTCTGCCTAAAATTTAAAAATGACATAGAATTTTCAACCCTGATGAAAAGAACAAATACCAAATATAATTTTTCCCAATAAACTCTTGACCAGAGACACAAAGAGTTCCAAGACTATCTGACTACCAAGGGAAACAGAGGTGTCATGAAATCATGTCCTATTTCCCTGAGGACACGGTAAAAGTGGTACCACACAGTGAAGAAAGAATTTACCACATAAAGAGAAAACTAAGAAAAATATATAAACTAATTAGTAGTCGGCAAACATTTCTCTAGGTGTTATAAAAATCAGAAAATATGATTTTCCCCTCCACGTATGGTTCCTTACAGCCCAAATTCAGTTTTCCTAAAGTTTTCTGAATTGTGCTGGTCACCACAAGATGGCCCCCTTGTATTTTTAAACTTTTCCTTTTGCATCTTAAAGTCAATATACCACAGTATCTAGGGCCAAAAATATATTACCCACATACTATATCCCTTCCCTCTAGCCCACCGGAATTGCTAGGTGCCCAAGAATGCCAACAATACAAGAGGTCCAGAGAAACACATCACCCCAGGTGCTTTTGGAGCAACTCGCTCCCAGCCACTGAATGGTTGGATATTCTGTGCATATAGACGAGAACACATGGTGCAGTGTATTCTCATCTGGTGCTTGGCATGTGGGAGTTGTTATTAATATTAGATCTCTTTCACAATAGCTATCATTTATTCAGTGCAATTATAAGCTAGACTGTTAAAATGCTTTAAATGCTCTCAACCTTGTGGTGTAGATACTATCTTTACATCTATTTTACAAAAGAGGAAACTGAGGTACATAATAGTTAAGTAACTTGCTCAAGGTCATAAAGTAAATAAATGGCAGACTCAGAATTCAAAACCAAGTAGTTCAAACTCTGGTGCTCATGCTCACAAATACTACATTATATAATTATTTATTGATTACCTACTATGTGTCAGGCCTATAGTATGTAATCGATGTCAAGCAAATACTTTACATATATATCAGTCTCATAATCCTGAAGAGTAGTTATCATCATCATCATCACAATGTACAAATTAGGAAACCAGTATTTACTAATGTAGGATTACATACATGCTATTTAGGAATTGCAAGATAAATTCACCATTATTTTCCTAAATTAGAGCTATTACTTTTGGGATTTACAATTTAAAAGGAACTGAGAGGTTCAAATTCTCAAAAACAGTAAATTAGGTTATAGGATTAAACCTGAAAAAAAAGAAAGCTAAATAGATTTATGTAGAATACATAGAAGAGCCCTAATGCTTCCATTAAACAGGAAAAATTGTTTTAGCCAACAGCATCACCTCTAATAGGTGAAAGATTAATCGGCAAAGAAGTTTTTAAAGTGGTGTGGAGACCTCAGATGTTCTGAGATAATTACATACATACATACATTCACATATGTACACATACCTATGCACATATATATACACACACACATTATTGTGGCTATATGCACATTTTATATGTATATTTAAAACACTGAGTGTTCTCAGTAAAAATATGAGCCATTCTTCCTGTTAATAACAAAATGTTTTTGGTCCTTTTGTTTCTGAACGAGCAGGATTCTTTGAATCTAAATGGTTCAGATTACGAAGTTTAGAATAACAGAATAACCCTGTTAAGAAATCATCCAGTCAGGTCGGGCGCGGTGGCTCACGCCTGTCATCCTAGCTCTCTGGAAGGCCGAGGAGGCGGGAGGATCACTCGAGGTCAGGAGTTGGAAACCAGTATGAGCAAGAGCGAGACCCCATCTCTACTAAAAATAGAAAGAAATTCAATGGCCAACTAAAAATATATAGAAAAAATTAGCCGGGCATGGTGGCGCATGCCTGTAGTCCCAGCTACTCCGGAGGCTGAGGCAGGAGGATCGCTCGAGCCTCAATCGTTTGAGGTTGCTGTGAGCTAGGCTGACGCCACGGCACTTTAGCCCGGGCAACAGAGTGAGACTCTGACTAAAAAAAAAAAAAGAAATCATCAGTCGAAAGAACCAAAGGAAACTCACATTTCATTTGCCAACATTCTAATAACCATGATTCTGTGTAACTAAAGGACGCTGGAGAATTGAGCCTCTGTCAGTCCTAAAAACAAGCTACAAAACCCTCTCAGGTCCTCGTGTGCATGCGGAATTGCAAAGCAGGGACTAGGAAAACCGGTGAAGACGAGGCACCAATTATGACAGGCAGTCTGAGCCAAGTTGTGACTACTGCCACCCCAAACCTGGTTCCAAACAGCAACCTTCCCGGTCCGCTTCTTACCGAGCAGATTCTTTCGTCCCTTCGCCCCAAGTCGCTCAACTCTCCCTGCCTACCCACCCTTCATTCCCAGGAAACCCCGAGAAACACTTCACTTCATCTGTGGAACGCACAAAATCCACTTTCGAATTTCTCCCGCGAAAGAGCGTGACGTCATTAACCCGCGACGGCACCAGATAAGGCCCCAATACTGGCCCCGCCCACCTCCGCCTCAGCCAGAACCGCCATTTTCAAACCGCCAATCGGATTCTTCTTCAGCGGCGAGCCTCCCCACCCGGCCGGCTTCTCTGGTGGCCCGCCCCTGCGGAGCCAGCCCACGCCTGTGACGTCAGCGGCGGGCGCGCAGCCTCCGGGCCCGTCTTTCTCGACGGGGACGAGAGAACGGTGTCGCTCGTCCTATGACGCGGGAGTAACCACGACTATAAGGATCAGGAGCCGGGAAGGGCTGGAGGACGTGACCCCGTATTTTGGGACTTGAACGGAGTAAGTTGCAAGTGGCCTACAGGTCGTTCAGGTTGGGTGAAGTCTAAATTCTTTTCAGTCCTTTTTCTCGCAGTCCATTCTGTAATCGGTGGTCCCGCTCACCCCGCCCCCTCCACGAACCCATCAGTTCGCTTGGCCTAGTTCTCTGTGCGCACGCGCAAAGTCTCTCTGCCGCCCTGTAGTTCCAGTTTCCAGCGGGTGGGGGCGCCGTGCGCCCGGCGTTGGGAGGTTTGGGGCACGCCCCGCTGTTGACGGCGTCCGTGCGGAAGTACGGGTGCCGAGAGGAGCGGTAGGCCGTCGGTAAAAGCGGTTTACTTCGCAGACTGGAGTTGAGCCTTGGCTGCCAATGGGTAGTGAACATGAGGACCTAGATTCTAAAGTTAAGACATTTTCTAGTCCTTCTCCTCAAAGAGTTGAAAATCTAATTATGCAAGAGAGCCAACAAATAATAAGTGGTAGACACGGCGTACTGAGTGCGTTAGTAAAGGCACTTAGGGAAAACAGATGTGGAGGCAACTGGATAGAGGCGGCGAGGTGGGGGAAGGCCTCGAAGACTCGTGGCATTTAACCTGGGCCTTGAAACTAAGTGTTCGGGGACCGTCGGATAGTCGGCTGTGACCGGAACAATGGTTCTTAGCCTTTTTTTTTGCAAACCAATTGTTCTGAAAACGTGATAAAAGTTATTTATGGACGAGCTTTCCAGGAAAACGTGCATGTACCTATCAAAACATTTTGCGTACAATTTTATCAGGAAAAATTGTGAAAGACTTCGAAATGGAAAAAAATAATTGGTTGGTGTCTTTTCTAGCTCACTTTTCCAGGTTATCTGTGCCTTTCATTGTCGTGGAGCTATTTTACAATTCTGTAACTTGTAGAAAACAATAAAAATGGAAATTAGGTTTGTCCAGTAGAGATGCAATTATCTGTTAGCCTGACCAGTGTCTGTTAGCATTTATTTCAAAGTTCCTGATTGCCTATATAGGTATCTGCTTTTTGAATTCTCCTTCGAACTGGTTTTTGACACTTAAGTGGTTCCCTCATTTATGTGATGAGGTGCAGCATAAGGACAGACCTCATGTACAACGGTGGTCCCCTAAGATTATAGGTGTGTAGTAGTAGATACCGTGTAGGTTTTTGTGGGAACATCATAGAGTAAGTACAATCTATGATGTACCTCACAATCACCTAATGATGCATTTCTTAGAACGTATCCCTGTCATTAAGCAACCCATAACTGTACTTAAATAAAATCTTTACTGTGTATTCATTTTATATTTGTACAAGAGTCATTATTTTACCTTATCTTAAAATTTATCTTTTGACAATTTAATGGAGTTCACAAGAATTCTTGTCCAGCCAAAGTTCCACGGACTTCAGGTTACGAATTCCAGAGTCAGAACATAAGGTCTGTGGTGACGAGTTGCAGGAGGTTCTACTAAAATAGTAGACAGTGTGGGAGTTGAACATACCTGGGCTCACTTACCTAACTAGCTTTGGACAAGTCACCTAACCTTTGAGATGGAAGAAACTACTCCCTAGAGGGCTTGTGAGGATTTAGAACAATGTGTGTAAAGTAACTGGCACTGTTGCACAGTAACTTTTATTCTTTGTTTAAAGCCCATGTTTAGAAGCCAGTTAAATGTTACTTTTTTTAACAGTTTTTTTTTTAATACTTATTATGTTAAAGAAGGTGATAAGGAATTTCTAATGTTGCAGGTTTTTTCATTAGCATCACAAAACCAGATCTGTGTTTTAGACAGTTTACACATAGGCTTCTGTGAAGGATGGATGACTTCTAGAACAGTTTATAAACTTGCTTATTCTCGTGACAGTAGTTGAAGAAAACACTGGATACAGATGATAGCCATTTCAACTTCAAATTGATAGGCTTTAGTGACGGATAGGTAAATAATAGTGGTTACAAATTATGGAGTGTGTTCTATACGGCAGCAATTTGAAGTACTTTATTTACATTATTTTGATTAATCCTCACAACAACGTTATTATGTAGCCATGATTTTTATCCGCATTTTATAGACCACAGAGAAATGAGATAACTTGCTCAAAATCCACACAGCTAGCAAATAGCTTGATTGGCTAACTTGGTGGAATGTAGCATCCTTAAATAAGATGAGGGTGGTAGAACAGATCTGGGTAGGAAAGATAATAAGTTTGATTTGGAATGTATGGGATGACGATACACGTAACTATTATCACAAGACAGACATTGAGGATCAAGACTGTAACCAAAAGTATTGCTGCAGCCTGAGCAACATAGCAAGACCCCATCTCTAGAAAAAAATTTAAAAATTTTAGCCAGACATGGTGGCACATGCCTGTGTCCCAGCTGCTTGGAAGGCTGGAGTAGGAGGATGACTTTAGCCAGATAGTTTGAGGTTGCGCTGAACTATGATGATACCACTGCACTCTAGCCCAGGCAACAAAGAGAGACACTGTCTCAAAAAAAAAAAGTATTGCCATGGAAATTCCTGATTTTCTGCAGTCATTGTGTAAGGGAGCTAAATTTCACCGTATCTTATGTTACTTTCCCTTTAATCCATATCTTCTAAATCAAAGGTATATTTGATCATTCTGAACTTATAAAGATTCCAAACCACAAAAATAATCCTTAGGAGAAAGAATGAAGGAAGAATCTCTAGGCTGAAATACGAGAATGGTGGGAAAAGTTCTGGGAGAATTGTGACTTTCTCTGCTTTTGCAGTTCTGTCCACTGTTCATTAGATGGTGGTCTTTGACAAAGAAAGGAATTGGAGGTAGTCTGTCCTTCATAACTTATAGTTTTTTCAAGAGAGAAAATTAGCAGTGGAGCCACTGCAGTGATAATCACAGTCTGCATTTGTATTTTATTTATTTTCTACCACCTTACAAAAGAACTTGAAATGCTTAACACTTTACAAGTACTTTTAAATGTATTTAATTATTCAACAGATGCTTAGGTAGTAATCAAGTTAAAGTCCCTGCCTTCACAGTGTTTACATTCTAGTAGGATAGATACACACTAAAATTATAATTCCAGGTACTGGCAAGAGGATACAAGGATAGAAAATGGTGACTGAGTGGACAGGGGGAAGGTTGGCAGGGAGGGAGTATTTCAGATTCAGTGAAACAGTAATCTTCCCTGAGAAAGTGCCATTTGCAGAGACCATAATAGAAAAGGAAGTAATCCATACAGATATGACAGGGAATGGCCTTAGCATGTTTAAAGAACCTAGAGATGGTAAGTATGGGTGAAGTGAGCCTACTGGAAAGCACTGTGGGAGATGAAGTTACGTATCACCAGGCCAGACCATATAGGGCCTAGTAGACGACAGTAACGGTCTTTGGACTTTATTCTGAGTGTAATTAAGAAACCTTTGCAGGAGTTTGTGCAAGAAATTTTCACGATCTTACTTACATATTTAAATGATTATTCTATCTGGAGTATTGATTGTAAGGGAAGAAGAGTAGAAGCAGGCAGATTAGTAAGAAAGATCTTGCAGTAGTTTAGGCCAGACAGGGTAGTAGTAGCTTGGACCAGGTGCTTATTATGATGGCGATGAGAAGTATTCCTGTTCAGGATTTAAAAGGCAGAGCTAATGGGAATGCTGATGAATTGACTACAGGCTGTGCAGAAAAGAGGAATTAAACATGTTTCAAGGTTTTTGCCCTCAGCAATTTTGTAATTGGTGTTTCTGAGATGTGAAAAACTAGGCAAAAAATAGATTTGTTAAAATTTGAGAGTTCTGGCCAGGCATTGCCGCATGCCTATAATCCTTGCACTCTGGGAGGGTGAGGCAGGAGGATTGCCTGAGGCCAGGAGTTTGAGACCAGCATAGGCAAAAAAGACCCTGTCTCTACAAAATATAGAAAGATTAGCCAGGCATGGTGGCATACACCTGTAGCCGCAACTACCTGGAAGGCTGAGGCAGGAGTATCCTTTGAGCCCAGGAGTTTGAATTTGCAGCGAGCTATGATGACACTACGGCACTCTAGCCTGGGCAACAGAACGACACCCTGTCTCAAAAAAAAAAAAAGACTTCTATTTTTGGCATGTTAACCTTGAGATATCCTTTAGATAAACTAAAGGAGGTGTGGAGTAGACAGCTGAATTCTGGAATGGGGAGCTAATGAGAGAACATGGATTTGTGAAACATCAGCATTAAGCCAAGGAGCTTAAAGCCAGGACCCTCAGAAAGGATTTGTAGATTAGGAGTGAGCCCAGGACTGAGTCCAGCCTTAGGCAGCATATAAAGGTAGAGCATAGTAGGAGGGTGATAGAGTGAAAGGAAATTAAGAGGAAACTATGAAGAAAATATTTTCAAGGAGGGAGTTATCAACTGCAAATGCTGCTGAAAGCTCACGTAGACAGTGACGCTCATTGATGATTTTGTTTGCAGTTTCAGCAGAATGGTGGGAATGTAAGCTAGACAAGACGGGTTGAAGGAGAGTATGGGGTAAGTGGTTATTCAGTATAAATGACACCTGATTTTTTAAAAATTATTAATTCTGACTTGTAGCTGCATTTTATACTTGGGTATTTTCAAAATTGGTACTTGGCTGATCAGCTGAAACCTGTCCTAAAAATGCCAAAATTCTCTTCTGTTGGCTTTGATGAGAATACACCTTAATTGGAGATTTGAGGTGAAATGCGTTAAGGTAACCCTCTTACAGAATATCACTTTGAAACACCTTATCTATTTCTGTTACTGTCAGCAGCATCACTATAACAGTTACAGATTATAGGCAGCAGTAAGACTCAGAGGTGTAAATATTATGTTTGCTTAGCTTTAAAGAGGAACACAAGGCAAAAGGTAGAGTAGGTGCTTCCTCATCTCATCGGGAGGCCCAGCCCCAAGCACTTACCTAAATCCAGCAATTACCCAAATCCACTGCTTTTTTTTTTTGCCTCCTTACCCACAACAGGTATGTATGGCTTTTCTAGATAAGGACCAAACTGTGTTGAGGATACCTTGACACATGAAAGCTTTAGCCTCTTTTGCCTGCCAATCTTTTATGTCATTCTGGTCACATAGGCCCAAGGCCTGCATGCCAACTAATAGTTGTTCCAAACCAGGTACAACAGAGGAAACAGATCTAACTCTACCCATTTGTCCTAACTTCTCTTTCCAAGAGACTGAGGTTATTCTCAGGCAGACCTGCATCATCTCAGGCCTGATGTTAATCTCTTTGCTCATTCACTAGTTTTTGTGTATGTACCTCTAGTGATTCAATTCAGTCAACAAATTTTAAACACAATTCATTCAGCCAATTTTTGAGTGACTACTATGTACCAAGCACTGGGGATACATCAATAAACAAAATAGGCAAAAATCTGTGATTTTATCAATCTCACATTCTTGGAAGAATAAAGAAATAAATTGTATAATAACATTAGAAGGCGATAAGGCTATGGAGAAAAACAAGGCAGAGGGGTTACCCAGTTGTCTGTCCAGAAATTTATATTTTTAAACTTAATTGTGGGGGAAGACCTCACTGAGATCACATTTGAATAAAGACTTTGAAGAAGTGAGGGAGCAAGCAAGCTGTGTTGTGTCTGTGGATACATGTTCCAGAAGACCCTCTGTTGAGTTTGCTGGGTGAGTTTTAGGAAAAGCGAGGTCAATATGGCTGGAGTTGAGAGAGCAAAGGGAAAGTGGTGTGTGCAAAGTAACTTGAGGAAGAAGAGGGTTAGAAATTGCTGCCCAAGCAATAAACACACTAGGATGGAAAGGGCAGTTGACTAGGCTGACTCTACCGCTTAGCAGTTGCATTCTGCTTCTAGAAAGCAGAAATTAACATTTTAAAACTAAACATCAAGAATCCGTTTATTTTTATTTCGTCCATTGGAGATTCTAGTATTAAAAAATGTAAATAAAACTTTTGGTGGGGATGGGGTTATTGAGATAGAGACTGGGTTCCTTAATCTTACACTTTCATTTATTGACTCAGAAGTATAGTTTGGTGAGAGAAAGATGTAAGTATTATACCACACTAGGATAATCTGGTCCTGCAGTTAAAAAGGTACAAAAAAACTAAAGCTGTGATCCCTGACAGAGGAGTTACACTATTTTAAAAGTAAAAAACAAAACCAGTGAAAAGTGAACCAGGAAGAACTAAAAAAACAAAATAAACAAACAAAAAAAACACAAGACCAATGAAATTTCCTCAGTTGATTTTTGAGAATGTCTAACAAGTATTGCCCTGAAAAGTTTTGTCTTCTGGCAGCCAAATGTTCAGTCCATTATCCCCCTCAGACAATTAAAAGGTAATCTAAGTATTTTCCTATATTAGCGATTACTTGTAATCGCTTGATGTAAATATTTATTTCTTTTGTTTTCTAATTCACAGGAATGGAAACTGAAAGTGGAAATCAAGAAAAGGCAATGGAAGAAGAAAGCGCTGAAAAGAAAAAGGAAGTAGAAAAAAAGAAACGGTCTCGAGTTAAACAGGTGCTTGCAGACATTGCTAAGCAAGTAGACTTCTGGTTTGGGGATGCAAATCTTCACAAGGATAGATTTCTTCGAGAGCAGATAGAAAAATCTAGAGATGGATGTAAGTTTGTTTCACTATATAATGGAACCAAATTTTTGATGTGTACTGTCCTTGAATTAACTTCTAAAATAGCATATTATTCTATAAAATAGATATTATTCTCTATCCATTTCTGCAAGTATGTTCCTTACAATGTTTTAATTTTGTTTAGTTAATGATAAATAACTTTTTAGATAGTATTTGGTGCTAGTTTCCCAGATAGGAAACACAGGCTAAAGAATTAAAATGTTTTTCTAGTCCTAGAAAAGAATTTCTTATTCTCAGAGTTTAGACCTGTGTTAAATAAGCAATTATAACTCTGGGAGATGCAGGCAGGAGGATTGCTTGAAACCAGGAGTTCAAGACCATCCTGAGCAAGAGCAAGACTCTGTCTCTACAAATAGAAAAATTAGCCCAGCCAGGCTTACTGATGGCAAGCTTGTAGTCTCAGCTACTCTGAAGGCTGAGGCAGGAGAATCCCTTGAACCTAGGAGTTTGAGGTTGCAGTGAGCTATCTATGATGACACCACTGCACTCTACCCAGGGCAGAGTGAGACTCTGTCTCAAAAAAAAAAAAGACTTAGGGACTTTTAGTCCATAAAGGAAGTCATTTCACCTAATCCAAATCTCAAATTTAAGACCTGGTTTCTAACAGGGCAGGATCCCAGTAATTCATGCTTAAACTTTATCTCATGTTTAGATTACAAATTTTAAGTTTAATTTAAATTTGCTAAATGAGTCCCTTTAGGCACGCCAAAAAATGCAACACAACTACCTACACATAAAAAACACTGGTGTATATGTTATATAATGGCTTAGGGTCTAGAGGGGCTGAAAAGCTCAAAACTGATTAAATTGAATTAATCCCAAATTACGTTTATTCTGCTTTAGTTTTACTGCTATTTATTTATTTTTATTAGATGTCGATATATCACTTCTCGTGTCTTTTAACAAAATGAAAAAATTAACCACTGATGGGAAGTTAATAGCCAGAGCTTTGAAAAGTTCAGCTGTTGTAGAGGTAAGAATCATTACAATTTTATTATATCTCATAATTATATTTAGTTTGATTAACATAATGTACTGTTTTAAAGCTGGATTTAGAAGGCACCAGAATCAGGAGGAAAAAGCCTCTGGGTGAAAGACCAAAGGATGAGGATGAGCGGACAGTGTATGTGGTAAGTTATTTTTCTAGAAAAGCTTAACACAGCCCAGGTCCCCAATCAAAAAGTGACACAGAAACATTAATATTTAAGTTAAAATTTATTGGCATTCTGAATAAGGTGTAGGGATTGTGAAAAGCTTAGGCTAGAGTTATTAAATCTTTAATACTGCTTTTAATTTAATCCCAGGAACTACTTCCCAAAAATGTTAATCACAGCTGGATTGAAAGAGTATTTGGTAAATGTGGCAATGTTGTTTACATAAGTATACCACATTATAAGTCTACTGGAGATCCAAAGGGATTTGCTTTTGTGGAATTTGAAACAAAAGAACAAGCAGCAAAAGCTATTGAGGTAGGTCCAGATTCTAAAAAAGAAAAAGAAAACAAAAGCACAAAATTTAGTAAGTTAGTAACTTTTTTGTAATCATTTCAGTTTCTTAACAACCCACCAGAAGAAGCACCAAGAAAACCTGGCATATTTCCTAAGACAGTGAAAAATAAGCCCATTCCATCCCTAAGAGTAGCTGGTGAGTATGTACTTTATTTAATATTTAAATATATCTAGTTGAAGTAAAATGAAACTGATGATAGAATTGTTACAGAAGAAAAGAAAAAGAAAAAGAAGAAGAAAGGCCGAATGAAAAAGGAAGACAATGTTCAGGTGAAAGAATTAAACATGGACACAAGCAATGTGAGCGTTTGTAAAATGAAAAGATCGAGAACCACATCTGAGGGCTCGGAAACAGAAACTACTGAACCCCAAAAGCAACCATCAAAGAAAAAGAAAAAACGAGAAAGAGTTGAAGTATCCAGCTTACCTGAAGTCAGAACAGGGAAGAGGAAGAGAAGTAGCTCTGAAGATGCAGAATGCCCAACTCCAAGATCAAAAGTTAAGAAGATGGCTCAGAAAGACACCATTAAAAAAGAAGCCTCAGAAGTTTCCAAAGAAAACAGAGGTAAGGATTAGATAAACTGTTATGTTTTCAGGAAATAAATTATAACGTTATGTTTTCATGGCCACACACACGTCTTAACTGGCCGTTTTTTCCCCCCTCAAGATTTAGAAGTCTCTACTGAAGAGGAAAAGGATACTGGAGATATAAAAGATGGTTCTCTCTTAAAAACAAAAAGGAAACATAAGAAAAAACATAAAGAGAGACATAAAATGGGAGAAGAGGTGATACCATTAAGAGTACTGTCAAAGTAAGTATGTGTTGTAAATTGTATTGTTGGCAATTGACTTAACAATCCATCACCATTGCTAAAGTGCAATTCCAATTTATATTCAACAGAGTTGCATATTAGCAACAGTAATGGGCTGTAGCCAGGGTCTATTATCTGCACGCAATGTGGGTAAAATGCACTTGTAAGATGAGGGAGGAACCACCACACTCAAACATGGAAGCACTTATTTTTGTCATGTTACAGCAAATGCCTCCATGTTAAAGTAGAGGGGGGCCCTTAATAGACTTAAAAATACAAAAATACAGCTTAAATATACTAAAAACAGGCAATTCAATGAAGGTCTTCTGAAGGCTTGTGAAAATGTAAAAGGAAGACTTACCATCACCAAAACATGGAAGCACTTACTTGTTTAGTTTCAAAGCAAGTACATCCACGTTTAAGTGGTGGGGAGCCCAGTCTTTGGGAAAACTTGGAATCCTTTAACCTGTAACAAAACCTTATAACAAGATTAATAACAATATTAAAAAAAAATACAGTTGTCTCGGTTTGGAGACACCTCCACTGAAACATGGAAGCACTTACTTTTGATTCACACAGCATGTACCCCCATGTTAAAGCAAAGGGGATCCCCCTGTAACTCCTGTACGTTAACAAAGTTAGCATGTTCTGCTTTGGAGAAAGAAGTTGGATTCACTTCTACTAAAACATGGAAGCACTTACTCTAAAAGTCACAGAAAGTACCTCCATGTTAAAGTTGAAGGGAGCCCACCCGTAGAAAACTTCTTTGGACCCAAGGGGGAAAAGCCAATTAGAAAAAAAAAAAAGCTGCATACCTTTAATTTTCTTTACCTTCGCCGATTCATTTTCCCCAGATTCCTGGTCTCCTCTAGATGAGTAAAAGGCCAGGACTTCAGGCACTTCTATTTATACTATTCTTAACTCCTGAATTCCTTTTGCCTTTTTATCTCAGAGAATCATTACAAGAGCCTTTTGTTATTTTAATGTATCAGCTCTCAGGGAATGTATGATCCTGGGTGGGTCTGGATACTTTTTTTTTTTTTTTGAAGTATACAGATGTCAATGTTAACAACTAAAACCATTACCACAAGATACCCTCTTTAAAAAAAAAAAATCTCCTATCTGCTTGTTTGATGGCATAGATTAGGGTAACAATGAGTGCTCCCACAGAGCCAGGAGAGGCTTTGTGTTTCTATTTAGAGGAGCTCTAGCTGTTTGAAGAAACATCTACATGTTAAATATATGTAAATAAATAAATTGCTTCCATGGGGTGTTTTTTTCTTCTTAGAAATTCCTTTTGATTCAAGCAAATACTAAGGAATGTTATCTCTTAAATTGGAAGCAGCTTAACAAATCTTAAATCTCTCGTTTTTTACCTCAGAGATGACTGATACAGTAAATGTTACTAGTCAATCAAAGAATTAATGCTAAAATTTTATCTTCATAAATTAAAATATATCAAACTCTCAAAATTTTAATTGGCAAAGTTAAAACATTTAATCTGAATGGTAGGGGAAGAGGAACCTCCTTGGCTTGTTTGCTAGCTGGATTTAGAACCCAGGAAATATATGTGTTTAAAGAAACAGGAAAGTTGGGAGGAGGAGTGGTTGCAAGTCACTGTGAATGTATATATTTAGATATTTCCGTATTTACTTTTTATTTAGTCATTTGTTGTCACTGTTTCAATAGTTTACGTATTTCTTTGCAGGAGTGAATGGATGGATTTAAAAAAAGAGTATTTAGCACTGCAAAAAGCTAGCATGGCTTCTTTGAAAAAAACAATATCCCAAATAAAATCGGAGTCAGAAATGGAAACAGACAGTGGAATACCTCATAATTCTGGAACGAAAAATGAAAAAAGTAAAAGTCACTATGATAGTTTTTGTTAGCATTATGATGTACTTCTATATGAAAATGCTGTTTCTGAATTATTATGGGATAAATTTTAATTTTAAAAAACTTGATTATTTAACATGGTCACTGTTAGAACAATTGTTGATTTCTCAAGTTGTCCAGATGTGTGATTTATTTATTCTTGATATAAGAGTGTTGGAAGGTCTCATTTTAATCATTTTTAATAACATGAGTTTTCTCTGCAGTTTTCATTATTAATCAGATTTAGTCATGACTGCCTAGTTTTATAGATTGACCGAGTTTGTAGGAATAAAGATTATAATTTCTCACCTGTAATTTCATTTCATTGTATGAACCATGAGCAAGAACAAATTAAAGCAATATTTTTATCAATTGTTCAAAATAGAATACATTTTAAATTCTTATATATTATAAAAATAAATGTTCACATTTGAATAATATTGTATTTAGAATATTCTCATAGTATCGTATAATTAGTTTTTTACTTTATTAACTAATGTTCTTTTGTTCCTTGATTAAGGGAGAAGGGGCGTTTTTTAAAGTTCTATAGATGTTCTAACAATATTAGTTAGCATTTTAGAGTAATAAAACATTCTGCATTTTATTTCATGGAAATATGAAATAAGCAGTATGACATACAAAATAACTTTCTTAATTATTTAAATTATTTTTAAATTGAGTGAATTTTAAATTGATTCTTTAAATCAGCCTCTGAAATTATGGTTATTATCCTAAAGTGATCCTTCTCCTAAGTGATAAATTGATACATATAAGAGATTTATTCCTGGTCTTTTCCTTTTCATATCAACAGCCAACAATGAAGAGTGTCGCCCACCGGAGAAAGTTAATAATACGACAGGACCACAGTTTATGAGTGGAGTGATTGTGAAGATAGTTAGCACTGAGCCACTACCTGGCAGGAAACAAGTCAGGGTAAATGATTTGAGCCTCTAGGGTATTTGTCCCTTTCTCTTCTTATTAACTTCCCTGTGTGAAAATGTTTTGAATATGGAAAACAAAACAAATCAAATTAGAATTTGTACCTCTATGGTAAACTACCTGTCAGGTTTTGATTCCCCATGTTAAATTCTTAGGTTTAACTTGAAGCAAAATCTAAAGACTAAAATTCCTTACTGAACCAAATGTACAATCAGCGCAGTTTAAATATCCTTCTCTATAGGAAAATTGCGACTTGTGCTTATTTTTATTGGTGTCTCTAATGGTTGGTTGCTGTGTAGTTAAGTGAGTAAATATAGTCCTTTTAACTAAAGGAGTAGATTATAGTAAAGTACTTTCCCAATATTTATTTTTTAGAGGACTTTTTTCTGTTTTCAGTAAAAATAGGTTTTAGAAAAATAGTTGGCACCAAAACTTTTTTGAAGATTTAATCAATATTAGAATTGGTCTGAAATTATTTCAAATTATAATCATCTGATATTATCTAGTTTTGGAGCAAACTAGAGAATTTGTTTTCATTCGTACTCTTAGCTTCAGTGGATTCCAAAATGATTTTCTTACCTTAAAAAAAGTCATAATTGCTGTTATATAATAAAAGGAATAATATGCATGTTTTTCACTATAGGTTTAGTTTATTTTTGTCTGTTAATGAATTCTTTGGGGGAATTTAATTATTTTCCTAAAAGAAATACAGAGGTTTTTGTAGGAAATAGTCTTTCAATTTTTAAAAATTTTTCGGTAAAGTATTTTCAATCCATGCTGATTGTCTAAAATGTTCAAACAATTACAGAAAAATGTAAAATATTTTTGGAAACCTACAAAAATTTTATATGCACGTGTAAGCAAATTCCATGCTTCTATATAATTTACACTACAACTTGCTATACATAATAGTCTATAATACAGTTTATCTTTTACAAAGCCTTTTATACCAACACAGATAGCAGTGCTTTTTTCTTATTAGTGAAATCATGTTTCTTTGTGTGGGAGCACCATATCCTATTTCCCCTTAGCCTATCACCCAGTTAGGTAAGGCTCTTTCTTTTTAGGCTACATAGAATATTTTAAATAACATACCAAGTATTTAAAAAATTCTCTTGTACTGGCATTCAACATCACGTAGTATGACATTTTGGTTTTACTTAGACTCGTACCAGTGAGTTTTTAACTTGAATAACCACCATCTAGGTTGTCACTTACTATAATCATCTGTAAGCACTCTGTATCTGAAACCCTGTCCTAAAATCCTGTTGCTGTCACTAAGACATAAATTTTGATTCTCTTTCGTGATTGGTGAGAGATTTAGCCAGTTCCAAATTGCTATTACCAGCTTGCATTTCAGGCTATGGTGGAAATACAGTATTTAGAATAAGAAGGTTAAAAAATTGAGGGACCTAAATGCTGCTGTGGTTAGTCAGATTGCAAAAGATTTAATATAAAACTTACTCGAAGTTTGTTATTTGGAATAGCTGACATGGGTTTAATTATATTCATTAAAGAATTTTTATTGTCTAAATCATAATTATATCAATGACAAATATTTCATTTATGATCACCAAAATCATAAATTTAATCACTACATTAATCAAGTTAATAGTTACTTACATTTTGCTGGAACAAAAACTGTGCTATTAGGGTGGTTACTGCTGTCTGTTCCTTGCCAATGTGATTACCAGGCTAATTTGTCATTCTCAGGGTTTTAAATTCTAAGGGTTTTAAACCAGGAGATTAGCCTGACATTATAATGGATATTTAGTAAATATCTTTTGAGTTGTAGTAATTGAATCTGTCTGGAAAATCAATTATAAAACTCTCACTACTACCAATGAATACATTCAAATTTCATCAGTTTAATACTGATTGTTCCTCAATTTAGTGCTAATTAACTAAAGAAATGGAAAGGATTGACAAGTATATTTCTTTCCATTTCCCTTTTTTTTTAAATTGATTCAGCAAATACCTACTAAGTGTCTATTTCGTGATATTATGCTAAGTGTTGGGATGAGTTGAGAACTATTCCTTGACTTCTGAAGGCTTAGATTTTTTTTATTACGTATCCTTCATCATTAACTAATCAACTTTTCTTATTCTGGGATGAAATAATATTTTCAGGTATTACTCAATTCTTTCCATAATTTAAACAGCTAAAAATTTAATATCTAAAAGTAATCTAAATTAGTTGTGTCTTGAAAATTTGTTTCAAAACTAAAGAAAAGTGAGATAAATCAGACTCTTTTTTTTTTTTCCTAATTGGGAATCTCCAGTTATTTCTTTAGCTTTATGAATGGAAGTTGATGAATGAGGAATTAGTGTAACATTCCTGCATAAATGCATTGTATGCTTCATAGAACCTGCTGTGGAAAAAATTGACTAAGAATGCAGGAATCTGGTTAATTTGCCCTCACAGCAGGCATTATAGGTAAAACTTTTTCTTGCTGGGTGACCACTACTTACTTAGAAGAAGTTACTTAAGTATTTTATCAGAAAGTAAGAGCTCTTGAACTATGCAGGGAACCTAGGATTCTTGTAGGTTAGAGGAAATTTTTGTCGTGAGTTGTTACAAAAATTTAAATGATTTTTACACATATTTTAAATCATAAGTGATTTGGTACAAGTGAATGAAAGCACTTTCTCGCTTAATCATTTTTTTCCTTATACTAACTACTCGACTTAAACCTTTCCTGATTTGGGAGTGTGGGGACACTATTTGTATATTCTGGAACAACCACTGGAATAATTTTAGAATTATGAAACATTTTTATTGCTGATTTTAAATTTTTCTACTAAACTCTAATGCAGGACACTTTGGCAGCAATCTCAGAAGTCGTTTATGTTGATTTGCTGGAAGGAGATACAGAATGCCATGCTAGATTTAAAACCCCTGAAGATGCCCAAGCCGTAGTGAATGCATATGCAGAAATTAAAAAGAAACACTGCTGGAAACTCGAGGTCCTTTCTGGTAAAACTTTATAGAAATTTCTTTTTTTAACAATTCTTATTATGGGTAATTATATATTTTCTGAGTTTGGCTAATGAAACTAGTATGTTTTTCATACTCTAATGTGTATAAAGTAGCATTAAATATAATCAAACAAGTATTCTGGTTCTATTATTGAGAATGTAACGCCTTGGATGTGTTTTCTCATATGTATCCTTCTGTTCAGTGATCAGAGTTTTTGTTTTTTAAGGTGATCACGAACAAAGGTATTGGCAGAAGATTTTGGTTGATAGACAGGCCAAACTTAATCAGCCTCGGGAAAAGAAAAGAGGCACTGAAAAGGTAATTATTTTATTTTTGTTTCTGTAGACTAAGCTTTTTTGGAAATTGGATGCCTTCTGAAAGTCAGTAATAGGCAGTCATAAAATAACCTTGCTTTTGGTATTACATAACAAAGGCTTACAAAAGGGAAGACCTATTCTCTAGATTTCAAAACGCATGAAATGGAGTTATTTTTCCCACAAGGGTATGCAATTTTAATTTAGAGTTTTCCTTTTTTTCCTTTCTTTTTTTAACCAGTGATGTACTTTAAACAGTCCTGATTTCTGGCTGCTGTGTCTTGTGGTTTGGTAGTAAATGATTATAGAAAGAGTGTCTTGATGGTAAAAACACAATGTATTTGGAGTGTGGTTTATAAGAGATGAGGCTCCACAGATAAGATTAAGAGACTTCATGCACTGAGTTCCCTACGGCAGTGATAAGCTTTATTCCTTTTTCTCTAGGATCATCAACAAGTGATAGGAACAAGCTTAAATAAATAATTTAAAGCCAGCTTCTCTTTCAATAATTTTATTTTGTGTTAATTAAAGTGATGCTGGAAACTTACAAAATGTTGCTAGTAAGCTGTTGGTTTTATTCTTTTAAAACAAATTACGTACATGTAAATGTTCATACATTTTTAAGTGTTTAGAACAAAGCAGGGTATATAATAACTAATACTATTATCATAAAAACTTAGAAATGTATATTATAAAAGTCTGAGAAAAACCTAAAAAGAAGAACATCCGTGTATGTTTGGTGAGCACTTTAAAAGTCATACTTCCTGTAGTCTGGGCTTGTTAATTTGAGGTCATAAAAAAAGATTTTTTAACTTCAAAATCAAGTGTTTTTTCATCAGCCTTCAATAACCTGGAATTCATTAGAATTTATGATGACTTAGGGAGAGGTGTCCTAGTGGTCTTTGTTAATTCTATTTCCTTGAATAGGGATTGAAGTTGCTGAGTTGGGGAGGCCTCCTTGCTTCCTAAGGACTCTTTCGGGTCTAAGAGGTGTTAATGTCACAGCCTATTTGAGATTATTTAAATGTTAAAATCATTAATCCAGAACCCACAAGGGAAATGAAGTCACTTTGTTAAATAATACTTCTAATTGTTGTGAAATTTCATTCAGATTATATATATTTTTTAAACTAGGAATCAATCATTTATTTTTGATTTTAGAAATTCAGAAAGATCGTGTCTTTGAAAATGAAATTTGAAGCAAGGAAATAAACATTGGCTAGGACATTTTATAAACTTGAGTTGGAACACATGAGTAGCTATGTTACTGAGTTGGGCGGTTCTCTTTTCCTGATTCCATTTACCTGTGGCACCATCAGGGTTGTCATTACCAGGATGTGTTAAGTAGAAACAGCTGAAGCTATGGAAGTAGCTAGTTGGCTCATGTCATGTTATTTCATTTTTTTTTTTAAGAGAAAAAGATTTGCGTTTACTCCGGAGTTAAGTAAGGTATTTTAACCTTTTCCATCAAGGAAGCTTTTGGAATATTTTAGACATTTTAAATGATTTTCTTCTGCATTCCATGTAGTTTCGGTGCCTCCTTTAAAATGATCCAACATTTTATGTAAGGGTGTAAGAAATAATAAGTAGTCTTAATAACATCCTTATTTTAAATATTTTTGGGTTTTCAAATTTGTAAGCAGTGTATAAGCAAACCTTTTGTGTAGCACTCAGCCCAAAAATACGCTGAGTCAAATAACTCATAAATTCTCAAGCACAACATAATTATTAAGGAAAATATATCCTTTAAAAAGTGCCTTGGTAATTTTCAAGCCCAAGGCGATGTGAAACAACAAATAAAGGTTCTGAACCTTCCTAAAAGACGAAAGAATTAGCATTGTGGAGTGACTATCTCTAATTGAAAGAGTTTAAGTAATGTTGAACTAAACTTGGGAAGGGGATGTCTTGATAATTCAAAGGTTTTTAATATCTGTTATACTTAATAAGCCTTAATCTTAACAATTATCTTTGTAATTGATTGGGCCTAAGCATAATTATCTCATTTCTCTTCCTTTTCCCCTTTTTAAAAAATTTCTTTCAAGCTGATAGTTGTGAAATTTTCCCAGTCATAATTATTTTTTTTATTTTGGGGTGTCCAATACATTCTAATTTCTTATTTCTTTCTCTATAGTTAATCACCAAAGCAGAAAAGATTAGACTGGCAAAGACTCAACAAGCAAGTAAACACATAAGGTTTTCTGAATATGACTGAAAAAAATTACAGTTTACCTCTTGATATTTCACTGAATACTTGAGCTGTTCTTAGGAAATTCATTTTTACTGTGATAGTACTACATAATGAGTGTTTTTTAAAAACTTACATTTAATTAAAAGAAATACCTTTGTAACAAAAAACACTTGTATCCCTTAAAGCTATTGAAATAAATAAAAATTAAAAAAAAAAAACAACTTTGTTCCTCAACTTGTAAATAAAACTTTTTTTCTAGGGACAAGTACATTGTATACCACAGTTTTTCATTAAACATTTTATTTGTTGAAATTGTCTTGTAAGTCAATCTCAAGTAATTTAGTAAATAAATGTGTTTTGAGCATTATTTTGAAATGTGTTAATTTTGTTTTTATATTGCAAAAATAATACTATATAAATATAAAGTTTTGTTTTGTTTTGTTTTAGAGACAATGTCTTGCTCTGTCGGCCAGGCTGGAGTACAGTGGTAGATCACAGGTCACTCACTGTAGCCTAGACCTCCTGGGCTCAAGGAATCCTCCTGGCTCAGCCTCCCCAGTAGCCGGGACTATAGGCACGGGCCACCATGCCCTGCTAATTTTTATTTTTTGTAAAGACAGGGTCTCACTTTGTTGCCTAGGTGGGTCTTGAATTCCTGGCCTCAAGCTGTCCTCCAGCCTGGTCCTCGCAAAATGTGGGGATTACAGAGGTAAGCCACTGCCCTGAGCCCTGAATATGAAGTTTAGAAAGATGTTTAGCAGTGAATTCTCACTGTCATTGTAACTTACTTTTTCCATTTCAAATATCTTTGATGTTTTTTTCATGTTGATTTATACAAACATGTAACATTTCACTTATTGCACATTACCTATCTGAGCTTCCATTGAACAACAGACCGTATGAACTATTTCCAATTAAAGTGTTAAATTTTGAAAGAATTGAGTTTATTTTTCATAAATCAAGTTAAACATTTCCTTTTGGTTAGCATGTACCAAGTGCTATGAACAGAGGGCGGGTGAAGTGGGAAGCAATCTAGGAATCGACTGTAGACAGAACTAAAGTGTATCATTTTATTCAGGAAAATCACAGGACTGGAACATTCAAGGCCTTCCCAGAACTGAACTTACAGGGTCTATACAGGACTGGCATCTTAATCTCTTGCCAGAAAAGTGTTCTCAACAGCCATGAGAGTCTCCTTTCCTTTGGCTATAGACTCATTCCTCATTCCATCAGCTTTGTCCAGAAATGGGGGTCTCATTTGGCTACTCCTTTCATGGATTGCAGGAGGCCTGCAGTCAGGAATCTGTTCACTTCTGTGAGCCGGAGATTGTCTCCTGGTTGGGGTGACAACAGCAGATGACTATCAAAAATAAGGACCCTGGCAAGTTGCCACTCCCACCATGGAGGTTTTCTCCCTCTTTGAAGGAAAGCTGGCTATACACTTTCATGGAGAAGGAAGATCTATAAATAGTTGCTAAGCCTTATTATGAAGAGTGACGAAAGATGCTCCAGTAGATCCAAAATAATCAGAAGTAAATGAATGTTTCGGGAACTCGATCTCAGCGAGGACTGTCTTAAGGCAATGTGGAGATGTTACCAAGTAAAATTTCAGAAATTCTCTGTCCCCTTAGCAGTTTTTAAAACAGCACTCATTCAACAAAGATTTATTTACTATCTATGTTTGGACATTGTTGTAACTCTTGGAAGACATTACTGGATGAAACAAAGACTGCTCTCTTAAGGAGTTGATATTCCAGCAGTAGATACAGACAATAAACAAAAATAAATAAATTACACAGTTTGTTAGAAAGTGACAACTCCCAGGGACCAAAAAAGGAAAGGGAATAGAAACCCTATTTGTTCATTCTTTCATTTCTTTATTCTTTGATTTATTTAACTCAAGGAATGTTTATTTAGCCCCTGTTATATATCATGACACTGTAGACATCAAAGATACAAAGAAAAGGAAAGAATTTACAGTCTCTTGGGGAAGACAGAGAAACATAGTGTCATTGTGATACAGTGTAAGTGATGTGTTAAATAACAAGTCACTCTAGATGATACCAGTGATAGTGGTTCTGAAAGCAAAGTCGTATTTCTGCACGACCTTTCAAAGTCCCTGTGAACCTGTGATCATTTAGGTAAGTGTATATTTTATCCAACACTTTGCACATAGTAATTGCTTAGTAAATATTTGTTTAATTGAATTAAATTGAATGTGTGCTTCAGGATGTTCCTGAAGTGCAGATATTACCATTTAGTTCCTTAAAGGATATTTTCTTGAGGGTGCCAATTCTCAGTATTCATATTCCTTTTTTCTTTTTTTTTGAGACAGGGTCTCCCTCTGTCTCCTGGGCTAAAGCACAGTGGCTGGCATCATAGCTCACTGCAACCTCAAATTCCTGGGCTCAAGTGATCCTCCCAAGTAGCCGGGATTACAGGCACACACCACCATGTCATGCTAATTTTTCTATTTTTTTGTAGAGACAGGATTTTGCTATTGCCCAGGCTGGTCTCAAACTCCTGACTTCAAGTAATCCTCCTGCCTCGACCTCCCAAAGTGCTAGGATTACAAGCGTGAGCCACCGCACCTGGCCTATCATCACTTTAAAAATGAAGGAAACGCGGCCGGGCGCGGTGGCTCACGCCTGTAATCCTAGCACTCTGGGAGGCCG
>VBSM01002912.1:4395312-4409975 GCA_008086735.1 Cheirogaleus medius
AAAGAAATGAAGGATGAATCAGTGGTTGCCAGGGGTTAAGGAGGGGTGTTTATGAAAGGACAACACAAGAAATCTTTGTTGTGTTGGAACTGTTTAATATTGTGCCTGTGGTAGTGGCTACATGAATCTACATAGGTGACAAAATTGTATGGAACGTAACACACACACAGGCCTGCAAACAGGGACAAATGAATACAAGTAACTCTGGGGAAATTTGAATAAGAATAGTGGATTGTGTCAATGTCAATATTGTGGTTATGATATTATACGGTATCTTTATAAAATGTTGCCGTGAAGATAACTGGGCAAAGTGTACAAGGAAGTCTTGCTCTATTGTTTCTTACAGCTGCAAGTGAGTCTATAATTACCCCAATAATAACTTCAACTTAATAAAGACTGATGTCAACAATCCATAGTTTCATTATGTCAATATAGGCTCATCCATCATATATATAATGTTTTTTTTTAGACAGAGTCTCACTCTGTTGCCCGTTCTAGAGTGCCGTGGCGTCAGCCTCGCTCACAGCAACCTCAAACTCCTGGGCTCGAGTGATCCTTCTGCCTCAGCCTCCCGAGTAGCTGGGACTACAGGCATGCGCCACCATGCCCGGCTAATTTTTTCTATATATATTTTAGCTGGCCAATTAGTTTATTTCTATTTATAGTAGAGACAGGGTCTCGCTCTTGCTCAGGCTGGTTTTGAACTCCTGACCTTGAGCGATCCGCCTGCCTCGGCCTCCCAGAGAGCTAGGATTACAGGCGTGAGCCACCGTGCCCGGCCATATATAATGTTTTAATTACTATATATTTGTTACATAATTTTTATAGGTATCAAATATTATGTTATAGTAAAAATGAAGCAGATTTACACATACTGATATGGAAATAGGCTATATTATAAAAAAGAACCTTGTCAAGTGGCATGTATAATACAATATCACAATATACTTATGTCTTTGCAGATACGTGTGCTAAGAGGACGTGTGCTAAGAAGGACAAATAAGGAACAGTTTACAGTAATTACTTCTGGGACACAGGAACGGGGAGTGAAGGACTTTTATTTTTCACTTCGCTTAATTCTGCAATGTTTGTATGCTGTTTACTACAAGCATATACTTCCTTTATAATTAAAATTTTATACAAAAAATTTCAATTTAATAATAATCTAAAACCTTACTAAAATTTTGTGAAACATTGAGATATACTTGTAAATATGACAGCAGAAAATATCTGGAATAACTTCAAGCAATAAGGTATCAATAAGTTCTCACCTAAAAGCCAGTGTGTTCATCAAAACTTGCCTGCTTTATATACTATTATAGACTATTAGTTTCAAAAAGCCAGAAATGACTGGAAAAGGAGAAAATAATCCTTTTAATAAGTACTTATTTTTAAAAATGCTCATTCCTAGTGCTTTTTTTCCATTTCTGGTGATTTTCTCAAGTCCTCAATAACCATCATTTATTTCATACCTATATTCATAGAACATATACTGGGATTATAAGCAAGCATATGACATCATCCCTGACTTCAAGATGTTAATAATATAGCTACTGGGAAATAGGGTGCATATATAAAAGATAAATAATTATACAATATAGCATGATATGTATTATGTAAGTATTACACAAGTATTATATGATTGCTATAGATAGTAAGTGTTAAGAAATGATCAGAGGATGAGGTCATTTCAAAAGTCAAGGGAAATCCAATAATGCTTTTGGTAGGAGACAGAAATAAATTAGAGATTTTATTTCAGATTGAGTAGACTGATTCAGCTGAAAAAAGATTTATGTGGAGAAAAGATAGGAAATAAAGTTGGAGAGGAAGGAATGAGTCTTCATGTGAAAAGTCTTGAATGCCACCTGACGTTTAGTCTATATTTAATATGAATAGAACTTGGACCAAGAACTACGTAAGCAAGAACATCTGAATTACAGTCTATTGATTTGTTTTGTGCAGCTGAAACGCCTGCCCTTTTAGTTGATTAGCTTTAAAATTGTTTTGAACTTTATTTATATTGGTTTAAGACATTTATTTGAGAGTGGGCCCAGTTCTCTTTAGAGATTTATTACCCCTCTCAATTTTATTTGGAAGCTGTGGAGAGACTTTTTAAATGTCAGTTAGGAAACAGTATAGAAAGCAAGGTCTAAGGCTTTTAGACTACAAATCCTTCCTGAAATGCCAATTATACTCTACTAAAACTTTCTCTTATGAATAAGAAGAATCTTGAGCTTCTTTTCGAGTTATATGGAGGTAGAGGAGGAGAAAATGTCTATAAGCTAAGTACCAACATTGTAGGCAGATGGTATTCTGAGGATCATGATACTTGACATTTGAAAGCTATAACCACTTACCACTTACAATGTGCTGTTACGTATAACTGAGCCTCTGGGATACAGCCCTGGATAAACATTGGAAGGGGCTGAGTAATGGTACCTTCATGGTAGATCCATTGCTTTTTAGGAAGTCAATTCAACATTTTACATGATTTAGTATGGTGACAAATTGAAGCCTTCATCTTGTGTTCTTCATGGTCTTTGGTTTATTTGAACAAACAGAGGAAAGCATGTAGGAAGAATCAAGCCATAGAGTTAAGAAAAAAAAAAAAAAGGAAAAGAAAAAGAAAATACTTTTTCAGTTGGAGTCAGAAAGACACCCATGAGTTTTAATAAAGCTCCAACATGGTATAATTTAGCAGAAAGTGTTCAACAGGGACCCTGAGAACAACACTTACTAGCCACGCCATGTGACTTGGGTCACAGATCCAAACTTCTCTGGGTCTCATTTTTGTCATCTGTAACATAAAAATAGTACTGTCCTGCTACCCCACATAGTTGTTGTGAAGATCAAATGCGAGTTGTAGGCATAAATGTCTCTAACTGAAAGGGGAACTCCACATACAGAAACTTCTTATTAAGGAATATGAAACATTTCTTCTTAAATGAGTAGTGATTTATACCCCATTAAGGACTCCCCCCATAAACACGCACAACAACCTATGAGATGTAGAAAGGTCATTTCCCCAGCCTCACAGATTATAAGAGACAGGATCCAAACTCAAAGCCAAGTTTATCCCACCAAAAAACATTTAAGATTTGGACCTGCACAGATAGCTGTGTATTCTGGCAATGATGGTATTGAGTCTCTGCTATGAAATAGAGATTCAGGAGCTAACTAGAGAGACTGGGAGGCCCTGTGTTTTTTGAAGCTTGATTGAAATACTAATTAATGCATATATTAAAATATATTTGTTAACATATATACATGATTTATATAATATTACATATGAAATATCCAATCTTGAATCAAAAGTGTAGTTTATTATATCTCAAACAGGAAGCAGTACAATTAATCAAAATATGTGCCTAAACTATCGACACAGTTTTACTATCTTAACAGTAGCTTGTTTATGCCAGCAGCGAAGAAGCCTGGAGAGGTGTTTTCCACAGCTTGTTGAGAATTGACTATTTTCCCTTGCAAGAAGTGGTCCAAAGCCTGGAAGAAGTGGCAGTCAGTTGGTGCAAAGTCTCGTGAATACGGTGGATGACAGAGACTTTCCAAGTCCATCTTCTGTAGTGTGAGCGGCCAAGTTGTTTGTGCAACATGTGGTTAAGCGTTGTCTTGCAAGAGGATTGCCCTGTCTCTATTGACCAATCTTGGCTGCTTAATCACAAGCATCCTCATCAGTTTTTCCAACTGGTTGCAGCAGATGTCTGCTGGAGTAGATTGACCAGGTTTTGTGAAGCTGTAGTGAATAAGACCAGTGCTAGACCACCAAACAGACACCATTAGTTTTTTTTTGATAAATATTCAGTTTTGGACTATGTTTCGGCACTTCATCTTTGTCCACCCATTGTGCTGAATAATTGCGTTGTCACAAAGAATCCATTTATCATCACATGTAACAATACAGTGTAGAAATGATTTACTTTTATGTTGTGACAGCAAGGAAAGGCAAACTCTAAGATGATTTCTCTTCTGATGCTTGTTTAATTAATGCGAAATCCATCTATCCAGCTTCTTTACCTTGCCCATTTGTTTCTAATTGACCAATCTTGTTGGAATAGTAATGCCAAACCTTGCTGCTAATTCACATGTGGGTTGAGATGGATTCGCTTCCACTACAGCTTTCAGCTCATCATTATCCACCTTGGTCTCAGGTCACCCATGTGGCTTATTTTCGAGATTAAAATCACCAGAAAGGAACTTCTTAAACCATGAATGTACCGTACATTCATGAGCTATGTCCTTCCCAAACACTTCATTGATATTTCAAGCTGTCTTGGTTCAACAATGGAACTCATAATTCAAAAATAACACAAATTTTTGACTCTCCATGGTTCCACAAAAACTGCTCTAAAAAAAAAATGTGAAAGATAATCACAAGCCAAACCATGCATTTGAAAGACTGAGAATGTACCTTCAGAATAAAAATAAAACAAGAAGTGTCAAAGTGAAATGTCAGAGATATCAACTGTCAAACTTAGTGTTTAAGGAAATCGGACATTTCATAATTAATAACCTAATATTTTTTTTGTGTATCTAAGAAAATATAAGATTATACAAGATATTTCTATTACTTTATAAGAAGGTATAATCTTTGAAGAAATAAGACATACACCTTTGAGAAGTGTTGACTGTCTTCTGAGAATTGTAAGAAATATATGGTTATGTTTCTTTGCTTCAAATTTGATACTATGGTCCCTCCAAATTATTTATATAAACACACATCTGCACACACACTCTCTTTTTCTCCCCTACACACACACAGTTTGGTGGAACGTCAATGTAGTCAGCTAGCTGTGGTTATAGATTATGATTTACTATTGTTTCAAGTTTCGCTTCTTTAAATCACAAGCTTTATTTAAGTATTTATTAAATGCGAAGAACTATGCTAGACACTGGGAATTGAAACAAAAACAATAACGAAAAGCCTAGTCTTAACTCTCAAGAGCTCATAGTCTGGCCGGGGAAGTAATTGTGTAGACAGACAAATGATAGATGTGCAAGTATTAAAGCAGAACTGGGGAAAAATTGCTTTGGGGGCACAGAGAACAAACCCCTAGTCCATCTGAGGGAGTTAGGAAAGGATTCCTCTGATCTGGATTTTGCAGGATGCACAGAAGTTAGTTGAGTGAAGAAGAGAGGTGAGGGCATTCTGGGCAGATGGAACCCAGCCTGTGTGTGTGGCCAGAGTCACAGGCAAGAGTGGCCTCTGAGGAGGAGAGAATGGCAGGAACAGAGCATGCACGAGCAGCAGAAGAAACAGGCTCAAAAAAGCAAGTTGTGGAAAAGATTGGGAAAGGGACCAAAGCAGGGTAGGGGAGGACAGCTAATGACTTGTTTGTTATGCAAACCGTCGTACCCGAAATATGATTTGAATGACTGAATGACATTCCATCATACATCCCAATATGTGGAAGTTCTGTAATCTGTGTACTCAACCCCCTCGTTTAGAATATTTAGGTGATTTCCAGGTTGTTGTTTTTTTTTTTTTTTTTTTTTTTTTTTTTTTTTTTTTTTTTTGAGACAGAGTCTCACTCTGTTGCCCGGGCTAGAGTGCCGTGGCGTCAGCCTAGCTCACAGC
The DNA here is from genome assembly GCA_008086735.1 of Cheirogaleus medius. NCBI lineage: Eukaryota > Metazoa > Chordata > Mammalia > Primates > Cheirogaleidae > Cheirogaleus > Cheirogaleus medius. The sequence continues at coordinate 4,400,903 of VBSM01002912.1, forward strand.
AACCTCAAACTCCTAGGCTCGAGCAATCCTCCTGCCTCAGCCTCTCGAGTGGCTGGGACTACAGGCATGCGCCACCATGCCCGGCTCATTTTTTCTATATATTTTTAGTTGGCCAATTAATTGCTTTCTATTTATAGTAGAGACGGGGTCTCGCTCTTGCTCAGGCTGGTTTCGAACTCCTGAGCTTGAGCGATCCGCCCGCCTCGGCCTCCCAGCAGGTTGTTGTTATTGTTTATTTGTCTATGTTTTTACCGTCATAAACAGTTTTGCAATGAGAACTCTTTGCTCATGTCTGTGATCATTTTCAAAGCCAAAGAGTATGTAAAGTTTTAAGGTGTTTTGGTACAGAGTGCAAACTACCCTTCAGAGAGTTTGTACCAATTTATATCCCTATTAACAATGTCTAAGTATCCTTTCTGAAGCTCTGGGGAACCTTCCATTACTTAAAATCTCCTTTCTGTCAATTTTGTAAGTGGAAATAGTATTTTATCATTTCAATTTGCATTTCTTTTATTTCTAATGAAGCTAAACATTTTTTTCATCTGCTCATTGGAAATCACCATTTCTTCTTTTGTGAGTTTGCCTGACTCCCTGTCTTCTTTGAATAAGGTACTTGTTTCATCTGTATATTAAGGCTATTAACTCCCTCTGCCCATAAAAATTGTGTAAATACTTTTTCTTTGGGTCATTTAGCCTTTAATTTTTTTCTCTTTATATACACAAATATGTGCACACACACATATATATGCATATTGTACGTTTTCATACCCCAATTATAATAGAGTGAATTTTAATATAAAGAAGTTTTATGATATTATATAGAATAATCTTTCAAACTTTTCATTTTTTTAGTCTTTTATGGCTATCAGTCTTAGGAATAACTTCCCCAAAGCGAAAGTATATCAATATCCAGGAGAGTTTTTACTTCAAAGCAAAGGGATATATATTTTATCCAGAAGGCAATGGCGAGCCATCACGGCTGTTTAAACAGTAGATCTTTTTTTTTATTTTAAGAAAGATACTCTAGCTGGATTATGCAGGATGTTCCAGGATAAGAAGAACTATGCAGGGTCATTATTAAGAAATTACAAGGATGCACTAAGAGTAGCTGAAAGCCTGGAGTAAAGGCTTGGCTATGGAACAAAAGAAGCAGGACAGGATCATATTAGAATTCACAGGTGGCCGGGCGCGGTGGCTCACGCCTGTAATCCCGGCACTCTGGGAGGCCGAGGCGGGAGGATCGCTGAAGGTCAGGAGTTCGAAACCAGCCTGAGCAAGAGTGAGACCCCGTCTCTACTAAAAATAGAAAGAAATTCATTGGCCAACTAAAAATATATAGAAAAAATTAGCCGGGCATGGTGGCGCATGCTTGTAGTCCCAGCTACTCGGGAGGCTGAGGCAGGAGGATCGCTTGAGCCCAGGAGTTGGAGGTTGCTGTGAGCTAGGCTGACGCCATGGCACTCTAGCCTGGGCAACAGAGTGAGACTCTGTCTCAAAAAAAAAAAAAAAAAAAGAATTCACAGGGGTTGGTGGGACATTATAGAGCATGAGGGATGTAGAGAGGTCTAGGATGACACTATAGTTTTCAGCTTGAGTGACTTGGTTGATGGTGAGAATTTCCATCTAGATTAGGAATGAGGGGAATAGAGTGGTTTTGAGAATTTTTATATATGGATGGGTAGGCGGGATGCATAAGAAAAAGAAGGATGCATTGTATTTTAAATATCTCATAATTCAGGGACTGAATAATGCCATTACTTAACCCACTGGAGATAGCACTTAGAAGGAGCTATCCATCTAATAGCTCCGACCACTTGCCACGTGCCAGGGTGTGTCACAAGTGTTTTAGGTTATGAAATCATTTAGTCCTTCCACCAGTCCTCCGAGTTTGAAGGAGAATGCTAAGAAATGAGGGCAGAAAGGTAAGAAGGTTGGGGGAGGGGAGAGGGAAAGCAGGTACTCCTGGTGTTTTGGGTTTTATTCTGAGTGAAATGAAAGACTAGTAGAGGGCTTTAAGGAGACATGTGACATGGTGGGGTTTATATTAACAGTTAGAGATAACTCTGAATGCCCTATGGAGAATAGAGGCTAGAACTACAGGTAACTATTACAATAATCCAAGAGAGAAGGGACTGGTGGCTTGGACATTTATAGTAGCATTAGAGGGATTAGGAAATAGTTAGGATCTGGACATAATTTGAAGATTGAGCCAGCAAGAGTTTCTAATGGACTGGATGTGTGTGAGAGAGACAGTAATTAAGGATGACTCTGAAGTTTCTGGCGTGAGCACCTGGAAGGAAGGAGTTACCATTTGTTGAGATAGGGAAGGCCAATGGAGGAGTAGTACGTGTTTAACCTGGACATATTTAGTCTCAGATGTCTCCGAGATATCTAGGTGGAGATGAAGAGTAGCCAATTGGCAAAAGCAGAGACTGCAGAGTGAGACATCCGATTTGGGAGTTGTCAGCATGTAGACAGTATCTAAAAGAATAGGAGTGTATGAGAGTGAGCATAGATAGAGAAAAGAGGTCCATGGACTGAGGTTATGGATCAAAAGGGAGCAGTTCATGAGCTAGAAGGAAAACCAAGATAGAGTTTGGAGTCCTGGAAGTCAAGAGAAGAAATTTATATCAAATGCTGCTGACAAATATATCAGAAGAGAATAGCCAGGTGTGGTGGCTCATGCCTGTAATTCCAGCACCTGGGGAGGCCAAGGTGGCCGGATCACTTGAGGCCAAGAGTTCAAGACCAGCCTGGACAATAGAGTGAGACTCCGTCTCTACAAAAAATTTAGAAATCAGCTGGACATGGTGGTGCACACCTGTGGTACCAGCTACTCAGGAGGCTGAGGTAGGAGGATCACTTGAGCCCAGGATTTTGAGGCTGCAGTGAGCCATAATAGTGCTACTGAACTCTAGCCACTCTAGCCTACAGGGAGTGAGCTGAGGGGATGGCCAGGAATAAGGCCAGAGGGGTGGTGGGCAGGAATGGAGCATGGATTGCAGACCTTAAAGACCATCCACAGACCTTAGCTCTTACTCTGAGTGAGACAGGAAGACACAGAGGGGCTTTGAACTCTGTGTGGCTGCTTTGCTGCAAGCTGACCAGGAGGAGCAAGGGTGGAAGCATGCAGACTGGTTAGAGACTTTTGCTCTTGGGCAGGTGAAAATGATGGGGGCTTGGACTAGAGGGATGGTAGTGGAAATAGAGAAGTGATTGGATTCTGTAGAACCAACAGGATTTTCTGGTGGATCAAGTACAGGACATAAGAGCAAGCAAGGAATTAAGAGTATTTCTGGGGGTTTTGTCTGGAGCATCCTGAAGATGGGAAAAGCATTATCAAAGCAGGTGATTTGGCAGAAAATTAAAAGAAGTCCAGTTTTGGACATGGCAAGTTTGAAACTCCTAGACATCCACATGGAGGTAGAGGTGGTTGGCAACAGGAGTTAGAACTTAAAGGGGAAGACTGGGGATGAAGAGTTACTAGAATATAAGTTCTATTGAAAGCCATGGAACTGTATGAGATCGAAATGTTATCAGTATACATAGAGAAGAAAATGAAGACCGGGCCTGAGCCTTTTGACGTTCCAAAGTTTAGAGGTCTAGAAGATGGGAAAGGGCCAGGAAAGGGCACTGAGAAGCAGCAGCTAGCTGGTAGGGTGCGAGGACAACAGAGTGAGAATAGTGTCCCCAAAACCAATGGAAGACGTTTTCAAAGAGGGAATGATGTTTTAAAAAATAACATTTAGAGGTCAAGCCAAAGGAGGCCTGAGAATGAATCATTTGATTTAGCAACATGGGTGCCATCGCGACCCTTGTTGGGAGAAGGCTTGGTGGCTTAGGTGGAGGAAAGCCCCAGTGGGGCGGGTTGAGTGGAGAATGTGAGGAGAGGAATTGCAGACCCTGAAACTTTGCAGAGGATCTTGCCGAGAAGGGGTGCAGAGAGCTGGAACACCAGCTGGGGCAGGGGGGCTCCGGTAGAGGACAGTTTTGCTTTGTTTTGTTTTTATAGGTGGGCGTATGTTTGTACAGAGATCCATAAGCAAGCGAAAATCGATGATGCCTAAGAAAGGGAGCAATTCATCTCAGGAAGGTCATCTTCTTCTCTGTGAAAAGCCGTAATTCCCACCTCCGTGGGACAGCTGAGCCAATGAAGGGGGATAGTGATCAGGGCCTGGCAGGGAAGTCAAGGCTGGCTCTAACTGTGTCCCTGGAACTAGTGATGCAAACGAGGTCGGCCCCGTGGGGGATCCACGACTGCTGCCACAAGCCCTTGCTCAGACAGGTCTGCAGAACCTGGTCCTGTCTTTTCAGTTCTTCACAGAGATGCAGAAGAGGGGGGTCTGCGCCTTGGTGGTGCGGGAGGGGTGGGCCAGGGCACGGCCCCGGACGGTAGCTGGGAGATGCTTTCCCATAGCAAAGGCAGTGGGGATCTGGACGGAGGGGAAACACCCAAAGCGTCCAGCAGACACCGCTGAGGGCACAGCGCGTGCCGGGCGCTGCGGCTGCGGTGGCATTTTCCCCCCGTGTTCGCGCCGCGCGCTGGCGCGTCCGTGGCGGCGGAACAAAGAGTGCGCGCGCGGGGCTGGAGGTGGGTGGGTGCCCGTCGGCGCGGGGAGCGCGAGCGCGGCACGAACGGGGACCGGAGAGTGAGCGCGGCGACCGGCAGGGACGAGCCGGACGCGCCCCGGCAGCCAGGCGGGGGCCTCCCGCGGGAGCGTCCGCCCGTGATGCGGGGCCGCCCTGTCCCCACCCACCTCCCGAGCGCCGGCAGCCAGTGGTGCGCACGGACATATTTCTGGGAGCTGTCCATGAGCTCATCGCCCTCCCGGCGACAGCGGCGGCGGCGAGCGCAGCAGCCTCCTCTCTCCCCGCGCCGCCGCCACCGCCAGCCAGCGGCGCGCACGTGCGGCCCCCCGGGGCCAAGGTCGCGCCCGACCCCGGCGCGGAGGTAGGAGGGCGCGGCAGGGGCGAGGGGCTCGGCCGGCGTCCCCGGGCCAGGGCGACGGCCGCCCCTCCCACCCGCGGCGGGGCAGCCTCGGGCCGGCGCCGAGGACGCGGCGGGGACGCGGGAGCCCGGGCGTGACCGGAGGAGGACGCCCCGAGCGGCGGGAAGATGGCTTCTCCCACCTCCCCGGCCCCGGAAGGCGGGGCCTGCACCCCGCCAAACCCGCCGCGGATTCGTCAGGTGGGTGCCCGGCGCGCGGGGAGGGGCGCCCGCACCCCATTGTCCTTGCGTCCCCCCCATCCCGGGGACGGGGACCCCGCCCCAGTCCCCAGTGCAGAGGCTCACCAAGGAGCGGGGCGACAGACACAAGAAACTTGGCCACCTCGCCCGGCCCAGGACCGCTCTCCAAATCTCCTTTTCCTCAGTCTCTCTCTCTCTCTCACACACACACACACACGGACACCCCTAGAAAAACACACGTCTCCCCAAAACCAGACGTGGAACTTCTGAACGCGCCCGCAAACTCAGCCCTCCCACCGCGCACAAGCACACACCCAGCTGTCACATGACCCACTGCAGAGCTAGACCGTTAGAATAAACCGGGGTCCCCTGGGGTGGGGGGGATGTACCCTAGACCCCAGTCGGCTGAGGACCTTGAGAGGGGGCTGCTGAACGCGTGCACCTCCCGCCCCCACCAGAGAAGGCACCTCATCTAGAGGGGACTGAGCATTTCCCAACTTTGAGGCAGAGCTACACCCAACAACTGCAGCCCTGTGTGAGCCATGCAGCACAGACAGGACCGAAAACATGTGTCCTGTTGTCCCGACGTCTGCAGAGACACAAACAGCTTCCCCCAACGCTGCAAGGGGCGGGGGCGGGGGATGCACATTTCTTTGGCTGTTTGCATAAGCCCTGTTTTCTGTTTGTATGGTAATATTAAAACAAGGGAGTACTCCATCTGGTTGTGATCTGTGATTGGTATCTAGAAGGATTTTTTTGTTGTTGTTAGTTATTTTCCTGCTACCATTGCGAGGAACTACAGCATTAGCACTTTAGGTTATCACAGTAGTAGCAATTGTGCGCTTGGCCTGTCGGGGATGGTGTGTGAGTGTGGGAATATGATCCACTCACTGCAAGTAGGGAACCTTCTTTCCCAAAGAGAACTGGATTCCTGTTTAGAAACAGGGTAACATTGGTTGGTGGATACTATCTGGGTAGGAAGGTTAATGCCCAACAGAATGGTCTTTCTCCCTGACAGTGTGGAAATTTTGAAGAACAAAACTGCAGAATTTATAAAAACATGACAGTAAAATTTGGTTGACACCTAACAAAGTCTTGGCCACATTTGGATTTTCATATGTATAGGTAGTGTTATATTAAGGACAACGTTTGTTTATGGTCCTGTGTTTATGCAGTTACTAAAAATTAATATGCAAATTTTTATGGCAATCTGTGTCCTAAAGAAATGGGGTTTTAAATCTTTATAAGATCCAGGACTCTAATTTTATGACAATGTATTTTTAATTACACTTAGAGCTATTTTTTTTGCTGAAGAATTGCTGTAGGTATCATCAAGTCTGCATTTGTGATAGTTATGCATATAAGAATGAAGGTGAAATTATTGCCACTTGCAATACAAGAGGAAATCACATTTTAAGCAAAAAATCATTTTTGTATTTGCTTGGCTAATATGTATGTATGTGTATATGTACACTTATATACATTGAGGAAATAAAATATGTTAATTTAAATAGAATATATGTACTTATAAAAATGTCTATCTCATTCTATAGAAGATTTTGTTGATCTAAGAAATAGTATGTATGAAAATAGTTACTAGAAAAAATTTGCAAGAAAAGTCATTGATTTAGATGACCTCATAATTAAAAACTGTGTAAAATGACATAATGCTGCAACATTCAAGTTATTGACTGGTGTCCTCTGTTCAGGCTTTCATTTATATGACCTTAGAGAAGTACTTTTTTAGTGACTGGTGCATTAATTTGCATAGGACATAGAAATAGGTTGCTGGAATTATTGGTCCTTCCAGTCTGTCTGATTCAGCCAGTCGGGTGGAACAGAAGTACTGACAACATCTAGCTGCAGTATCACCATTTTCCTGCAAGTGATTTGGAGCAAATTAGAAATAGGAAAACAGAAGGGATAGCTGTGTTGTCCTGCTAAGTGGTGACATGTTGTAGGCCCCACTCACGTTGTATTTTACCTGTGTTACTGTTTCCCGATATGTTTTTCCATGTTCTTTCATAATTCTTTGTCAAATCAATTCTGGGTTGAATTGGAATTAAATTAAAATCTGAATTATTTTCCTCTTTCTGAACCATGGTTGGGAGAAAAATTATAATTGAAAAAGCACAGAAGTCCAAAAGAGTCAAAGATTTTAATTAAAGACATTATGTGGATTTTAGAAACAAATTGATTGCTCATAGTTTTAATTATATAATGGAAATTTAGAAATAAAAATATTTTTGGAAAGACTTTTGGTGAATATAAACATAACTGATAAATTATTATATGTAACTACTGATTTCAATGAAAATATGCTTTGTGGCGATTCATATATTCAACAAACATTTAGTTAGCATAAAGTAATGTTTCATGCCCTAAAGATAAAGAAATGAAAAGGACAAAAACCTTACTCATTAGCAGGTGGAGGTATTTTTGATGAAGACAACATAAAACTATTGGAAATTTGAATTACTTGTAGTAATTCGAATTTCTCAGCTTTTGGTTTTGATCATTCCTCTAATAATGAGCCTAAATAATACCTAAGTTTGCATATACCTAAAATGTCACTGTATGACTGAATTCATGTTTGCATCCATCTATTTGCTGTATTTCTATTTTCTTTTAATTATTTAATATATTATTAGAATTATATGTTATATACTATATATGTTATGTTTACAACTTGGTATTTTCCCAAAGATATTTTTTTAAAGCTTTTGGAAAATGCTGATATAGCATGAAATTTCCAAAGTAGTCCAGTACCTTCACCACAGTGTAGTTAAAATCTGGTTTTCCAAAAAATGAGAAGGTCAAGGAGAAATGACCTTCAACTTCATTCTGTTGAAGGAGAGAAAAGTTTACCAATACACTGTCTTCTCAGGTTTCTAAGATATTAGGTATTTCCATTTTTTTCTTCTTTTAAGAAAAGTGGCACTTTTTCTTCATTTTATATCCAGGATAACTAAGGTACGAAGTTTCACCTACTTTTTCAAACATGTAAGTCAAATTATTTACCAAAATAGAAAGACAGATTTCCTGGACAGGAGCCCGTGTTTATACCTTACTCATTTTCTAAGTTTGTAAAAGATTAAGCAATGGTAGTTTTGCAACTGAGTTTTTAAATAGTTTGTCTATATATATGATATGCATTAAGAGACCCATATGATTCCTATGGCCATTTCGAGAGAATTTAATTCAATTAATTAAATAAGTACTTACTAAGATGTTGAAGTGTAAAACATCGCTGGCATGTTTCTGGACCTTACCATCTTCCTGACAAACTCTGATGGGAGTTTCTGTGGCATCAATTCCTGTGAGACTTGGAAGAGCTGTAATTCATTTTCTATCATTGGTGCCAATTGAAATTGAGTGTCTTTCTCTTGTTTAGTGATTCAATCCTTCCCAAAGATCTCTGGGTATTGGTATCATTTCATTCATGGCGGCAAACTAGTGTTCTTTGTTGGCTGTAGAAATATAGAGACCTTGAGGCCGAGGAGGGCGGATCGTTTGAGGTCAGGAGTTCGAGACCAGCCTGAGCAAGAGCGAGATCCCATCTCTACTAAAAATAGAAAGACATTAATTGGTCAACTAAAAAATATATATAGAAAAAATTAGCCGAGCCTGGTGGCTCATGCCGATAGTCCCAGCTACTTCTGTGTTCTCTAAGAGGGCATGTCTCTGGCGTTATGGTTGCTGAGAGGAGAGACTAACCCTTCCCTTAGCTTTGGCTTCCCCTGGGAGCTCCTCAGTTATCTCTGCAGTTTCCATGATCGTCCTGAGAAAAATAATTCTGAGAATGAAGTGGGTTAATGGAGAATCTTCCTGAACAGATACAAATTAGGCTTACATTTTTAAGTTTTGTTTTTTTTTAATTTAATT
>VBSM01002912.1:4428154-4447303 GCA_008086735.1 Cheirogaleus medius
AAAGCATCAGAAAATGGCTGTTATCAAAAGGGCCAAAGCATTGTTCTCTTAAGGGCTGTTATTATCACATATGACAACCACTCTCTCCCTAGCAACAGCTGTTTATCATGCACTTCTGTATCCAGAGATCCAGTTCCGCCTTCCTCACCCGGGCATAAACACTCCGGAGAGAGGTTAGCGCCCCTCCCTTTGATTCAGTGAGCTGACTGTTCCCACTGGGCTTTTCTCTAACCTACAGGCTGCTCCTGTCCAACGAGCCCAGCGTCCACGCTGTTGGCCCTGCTCAGAGAGGGTCCTTTTTCCCGCATGACCATCATGACAAAGCAAAGCCTGCCCTGTTCAGACTGTCTCTCAGGGCTGGACCCGGGCAGAGTGTGCAAGACGGGCAAGGCCCACCTGAGCGCCAGGGTGGCAGGGCAGCCAGTCTGTCACCCACGCAGCTGCCTGTCTCACGGCTGTGTCTATGCGGACGCCTATGTAAGCTCTCCTGGTCAGATTTTCGATCTGGTTTTATAATTATAACTCATTTTTTTGTTCTTCATTCTACTTGGATTTCATTATTCTTCCTTTGAAATAACTGATCTAGGCCGGGCGCGGTGGTGGCTCACGCCTGTCATCCTAGCACTCTGGGAGGCCGAGGCGGGAGGATCGTTTGAGCTCAGGAGTTCGAAACCAGCCTGAGCAAGAGCGAGACCCTGTCTGTACTAAAAATTGAAAGAAGTTAATTGGACAACTAAAAATATATACAAAAAATTAGGCAGGCATGGTGGTGCATGGCTGTAGTCCCAGCTACTCGGGAGGCTGAGGCAGGAGGATCCCTTGAGCCCAGGAGTTTGAGGTTGCTGTGAGCTAGGCCGATGCCACGGCACTCTAGCCTGGGCAACAGAGTGACGCTCTGTCTCAAAAAATAAATAAATGAAATAACTGATCTATAAATCTTTAAAATTGGCGTTGGATTCAAAACACTTCTCAAAGCATTTTTCTGATGTATTGATATGAACAATTATGATGTAGCAATACTCCAGCTACTAGACATGAAATACTTGGCCACTTTATTCAACAGGTTACTGTTTAGAGGAGAGAACAAGCATTTAAAGAACTGAAATAAAATGTGATAAATGCTACACAAACTCAGGGAAGGCTTCACAAAGGAGGTGAAATCCTCTCTTTTGGCACAATGCCTTCCTTCAGCCTTTTCACTGAATTGTGTGTGAGTGTGAGTGTGAGTGTGTGTGTGTGTGTGGGAGGGGTGTGGAGTTGGGTAAACGCAGACCCACCCTACACAAAGCTGGATAAGGTAGGCCCCGGGCCAGAATGGGAAGGGCCTTGTTTGCCTTGATAAGGAGGAGCTGGGGCATTATCTTTTAGACAATGGTTATCCATAGTAGATTTGCAAGTAGAGAGGTAACAGGATCAGATTTACCTTTTTCTTTTTAAAACGAAGAAAAACTAAAACTGAAGAAATTTCCCCCAAAGTGACATGCCAGATGATCCAAAATTCCATTACAACAATTCGTAAATAGGTCTCCTTGCACATCTCCTGAGATCTTAAAGGGGGCCAACTGAGTCAGGTCAAAGCCCAAATGTTGACTGTGATTCTTTGCATGAAGAATATGGAATTTTCATCTTCCTTAGGCGATAAAAGCAAATCTTTTCCCATATCAGCTCATGACAGCCCTCAATCAGTAACACTGTTGTTAGGGAACTTGCTTCTTCCCCACCACGCTCCCCCTTGTGTTTTATAACCATTCCTTTCCATTTGGGACAGAAACATGAAGGTGCTGGCACTTCCCTTTGGCTGTTACCAACTTCATTATGGTGGAATCTTATGTGACTTGCTTTGTTCATTCACTGAACTATCATTTCCGTATTTTCCTTCAGTTCTACATATTGGCTTTTATTTGAAAATAGGTATTTTCTGGTTGCAGCATAACATACATTATTTTGAATACTATATACTTCGAACACTATAGAAATATTAATATGTTAAAGGAAAATACAAGTCTTTCATAATTCTAACCCCTAAAGATAACTTCCTTAGTATACAGGCTTCCAGCTTTTTCTGTCCGTTGCTTAAACCAACACATGTGGCTGTGTATTATTCTGTAGCCTGTATTTCTCACTGAACATTTTGGATAAAATAGCACAAATAGATTTACTTAATAGATAACAGTATTAGACTTAATGAATAATTCTACTCTTTGGGAGATTTGCATTGTTTCCACTTTTTCATGTTATCCATAATATTTCCTTAGGATAAAATCCAAAATGGAATTTCTGGATCATACTATGGGCATCTTGAATTTAGTATTTGTTGCCAAATTATCCTCTATAGTTATGGCACAAAATTTACATTCTACTTACAGAATATGAGAGTACCTGTTTTAGCAAATGCTTGCCAATATTAAGTATTTTCTCTCATTTTTATCTTTGCTAATATAATAGTCAAATTACTTTTCATTCTGACTTCACATGCTACAATTCATAACAAAAAACACTTTTATGAAAACTTTTATGTTTTCATGTAACAAAAACACTTTTACCCTCTAAAATTTTTGAAATAAAATGTGGATTTCTTCATTTGTCGATAGGGTAAACGTCTTTTTGTAAGTTTATTAATCATTTCTGTTTCCTTATTTGTGAGTGTCTGTTGACAGTCTTTAGCATTTTCTTTTGGTGGTTTGCTCTTATCGGCCCGTGAGGCCTTTTTCTGTATGTGCCCTCTGTCATCAAATAATTTTTTCCTGGTTGGATTAGAATTCTTGGATTCCATTTATCTTATTTTTTTCTTTATTATAGTCACATGTAGGTAGTCAATTTATCAGTCCTTTCCTTCCTTAATTATTTACTTCTTCCTCAGATTCATATTTTTAAAAAGTATCACATATATCCACCTATCATACAGGTAAAAACACCCATGCATCAAAGATAAGTTCATACATAAAAACTATAATTTTTTCTTTGCAATACATTATCAATCCTGTCCCCTCCCCACCCACCGCCCCTCACAGCAGCCCTTTAAAGGAATCCACTGTATTTTCAATCACATAGTGGCTCAAGAGATTTTGAAAGTTTTTAGCTGAGATTACACATATTTGGAATGACAAGTTAGTTAGCATGTATTGCTAGCTTTTATTGATCATTAAAATGTATGAGAATTAAAACAATTGAAAAATTATGTTAATCTTAAGAATAATTTTCCAAATATATTTAAAGAGAATACTGTGCTTAACTTCCCTTAAAATTGCTTTTTTAGCTCTTACATATGATACAAATCAAAGGAGAATCCAAATAAATTGTTATTTGGATTTTGGGGCTAGTAGAGTCAACTTAGGGGTTAGAAAATGCCGTTTTGAACACTGACCTCCTCTTAACGTGCCTAATTTTCTGGATAAAGAAAGCCATCCTTATTTTTCTTGTGTCGAAGTGATACAGATAATATATTCTTTAGCTTATGCACATCCTTTATAACTTCAAAATAGGTTTGAATGATGTATTAATTTAAATTTTAATTATGCATAAAAGGAAGGCCCGATGAAGCTTATTAAAATGATTCCTTGACTTAAGTCAGTGATAGAAAAAGAAATACTTTTGTTCTTTTTCTGCATATACTTCAAATATATTTAAATACTTAATTTTAAGCAGTCACTAGGCCTATCCCTGTAGTCAAACTCCCAAAAACAAATTTCAATTTGTGTTATATTTTTTCAGGAATTGAGCACAATTAACAATGGTATCAGACTCCACAGCAGCAGACATTACCTTTAACGCCAACACCAACCAGATCTTTTAAGGTCAATGGATTTCCAACCGCATAAATTATAATTAAGAGTATCAACATCCTGAGGTGATACATTCTTCACCCAAAACTCTGTGGGGATTTTCAAAGTGAGAAATTCTTTTGTATCTTTGAAAACAGGCGAATCAAAGGCATTTCTTTTAATCTGGCTTAGGTCCAGGCCAGTGAGTGGCCCTAATAAGGAACAAACACATTAGCACCAAAAGAAAATGATAATTAGAAACGAAATCTTAATCCATCTATAGCCCACAGGCTGGGATTTCTAAAGCCCTGCCACTGGACTTTAAATGTAAAAATCACTTTCAAATGTGTAAAATGATAATGTCCAAGAGTATTTGCATGTGAAAATGAGCGGTTTATGTGCATAATTGGTTAGTTGAATACCTTTTGTTGGAGGGTGGGGATGGAGTTCCTCCAGGAACGGTTGGGTTTGTGGGGGGTAGTGGGAGAAACAATGCTTTACAAGAAAGCACTAAATTTACGAGTGGATTTACCTTTCAAATTGAAAGTTAAATCTCAAGTGTTAACAATTAAGCAAATTAATTCCAATCTGAAGTGATTTATTTTAATCGTGGCTCTCTCATTTCTGGTTCTATTTGCTAGGATCCAGCTGCCCTCTTAATATTGAGAATTAAAAGAAGGTGTGGAGAGGAATAGGACAGAAGTAACAGAAGACATTAAATAATAGATTGTAAATCTCCAGCGTCCTAGGGTTGGAAAGGAGATTTCTGAATTTGTGATAACTGCTGTTTTTATCAGAATAATCCTATCACAGTGGGTTAATAGTTCTTTATTTTAGAGAGTTCCCTGAAATGTCATCCTATGTATATTTACTAATTTTTTTTCATTGATAAAAAGTTTGGCTATCATCCTAGAATACAATGAGCTCTACATTAGCTATTGAGATGTAGCAAAAGCTGTTTTCTTACATATATTTTTTGTAAGGCATCCTCCAAGTGATTCAATATCTGCAGTACATCAGGAAAATGTGGTGATTAATATTGCATGATGTAGAACTCTTAAGAGCTCTTCTTGAAGACGATGGTTCTTCTCGAAGACAATGTTCCTGAGTTTCTATACCAACTTTCAAAGGGGAGTCTTCGGCAAAAAAAAAAAAGAAAAAAAAGTTTTAAATCAGGAACTGAACACCACCAACTCTGCCTATATAGACAAACATGCTTACCATGTAATAATTGTTACACTACAAGTAAAATGGTCATTGTGGGTTTTATGGAGTAAACGTGGCACAAGTCAAAAATCACATTCAGGGTCTCCAAGCAGTGGCAGATCAAATTCAGACTTGTTAGACTTGCGCCTGCTATGGTATAGACAACACCCTCATAACAAGCCCAATACTAAGTATTTCTTTTAGGAATGTGAGTGCCCTGGTGTCCTTAATTCCTGGGGAGGGCTAGTTCACAATGACAAATTCTTTTCTCCTGCAATCTTCTTCTTTTTTTTTTTTTCCTAGCTTACTTTATCTTTATCTTTAAGGTTAACTATAAGGCTATGTTAATTTCATGCACAGATAGCACATTCCTGTTTGATCTTCCTTCTCTTCCTCTAACCCCTGCAGCTGCTGGGCCTGAAGCTTCTCACAGCATAATTTTGTCCTGGATGTGTTCTGAGAACAGACAAATCCAAGATACTCAAATACACTTTTTATAGTCCCCTGAAGCAAGGCAGTTGAAAACCACTTAGTTGGAGGACAATTTTGAAACACACCCATGCTTTTTAAGTGCTTTGAAACAGGAATTGCAGATAAGCACAAACAGCAGTTACAGGTAGAGATTGTCCTTTAAAATAAAGTCGTTATACTGACCCATGATTTTAAATCACCTTTCTGCATGAGTTCTTCTGTGACACCGGAACATTTTAGCAGTTTTACCATCCATAAAGTTATCAGTAACATTGCTAATGTAGGGGAGAAAACATTAAGTAGAGATTTCAAGTTTCTGGTGGGAAAAATATCTTGGGTGACTTTGTACTTCGATCCAGGTTTGGATCAAGTCAAACTAATGGGAAACACTTGTTTATGGACCCAACTTTGGAATTTTGGGGAGAAAGTTACATTCAGAAAATGTATGGAAACTCATGGGCTGTTTACTCCAAAATTTCCAAAAGTCAGCTGTTGTCACCCTTATAGAGCCTGTACATGAGATTGTCTGCTGAAAACCACAACGGCAATATTTCCTAGGATTGTACCATAACATTTGTGCAAAGTGGTGAATGATAACGAAGCACACTTTCAACACTGAGATGTATCATAGAACCTAAAAGGTGCTAATTTCAGGATTAACCAATTATGGGTGCCTTTTAACACATTATTTTCTTAATTCCATATTTTTGACTTGGAAACTCAAACAAGATGCCCCTAAATCCAAGCTTTTTTTTTTTTTTGGATTATCCTAAGTAATCATGAATAAGAAAAATTCAATCAGATCAGTAGTAAATAAGCACCTGTTTGTTTCCATGAAGTAGAGCTTGAATATTATTGGGATTTATTTTATCTATAAGGTTTTTTTTTTTTCTGTTAAAGGAGGCAGACATTGAGTGGGTAAATCTGCAGTAAACTGAAGAGGAATTACAAGAACCAGTGGTTACAGAAAGCTCTCATCACTCTCTGCCCCATTCTGATGTATTTGTGATTGAGCACATCCAGGACAAAGAAAAGTGGAAATCAGACAAAAACAACGCTAAGTCGGAAATGTCTACCTCTCTGCTTAGGAAAACCTACCTTTCAGACTTTGACATACTTAGGTCTGGATGAGTCATCATAGCTGCTTCACAAGAATCTTAGCACATATTGCCTTTTAAGGAGATTTATTGTTTGCTATCACATATGTGTATACATGTACATATATATAATATTTGTATGTATACAGTCATGCACTGCATAACGACATTTTGGTCAACAATGGACCGTATATATGACGGTGGTCCCATAAAATTATAATACCATTGTTTCACCGTACCTCGTCTATGTTAGATATGTTTCGATACACAAATACTTTCCACTGTGATACAATTGCCTACACTATTCCGGACAAGTACATGCTGTGCAGGTTTGTAGCCTAAGAGCATAGGCTACGCCATATAGCCTAGGGCTGTCGTAGGCTAGACCATCTAGGTTTGTAAAAGTCCACTCCATGGTGCTTGCACAATGATGAAATTGCCTAAAGATGCATTTCTCCAAAAGTATATCCCTGTCGTTAAACGATGTGTGACTGTGTGTATCTATCTATCTCTTATAGTTTGCACAACAGTGATATCTATGGGCTTGGAGATTTTTCCAAAGCTTTCTACCACCTGCCTGCACAGTCCTTCAAATACCAGCAGATGAAGCAAGACTCATTCTCTGAGCCCAGGAGAAGCACCTTGGTGAGGCTTTGCGAGGAGATGGCCTGGAGCTAGAGGAAAAGAATATGGGGTAGAGACCTGAGGTTCAGGGAAATAGCACTGGTGTGAAATGAGGGGCAGTAGAGATAGTCACAGCCAGGGCATGTTGCTTAGAGAGGTGCAGGAGAGAAAGGACAGATGGGGTAGGATTAAGACGTGCCTGTTGCTTAAACGTAAATGGTCTAGAGACAAATGTCTCTCTTGCCTCATTCTCCTCCTGCCCCGTGGTCCCGATGGGAGCGGCATGCTCACTGTGCACACATCTGCCCGCATCTCAGGGGGGCTTGTGGGGTTGGAGCAGACAGTGTAAGGAGCAGAGAGTGATGTTAGTAATCTAATGAGGACAACGAGCCCGGAGGGAGGCTCCTAACACAGTGTGGAGAATAAAGGGCTCAGGACAGGGCTGACGAATGAATAAAGGTTTGACTTTCTCCCTTGAATTTCCCTCTCCTAAAAAAACTCTAGTTCCTAGGCGTGGGGATCCGGTTGTGCCACGCATATAAGAAGTCCTGGTTTCAGCAGTCCTTTACTCTTGAGTGATAAGTCCTAGAATCGTAGCAAAAATGAGCACAGAGCATACCCCAAACTACTTTCTCCCCATTCTTTATCTTGATGGTAAAACCAGCTCACTGACATTTCCCGAGCTGCACTAAGCAGCTTTCCCAGCTGGGCTTCGACATCCTCTGTTGATATTCTAGCACATTCTCACACCCCCAATAGGAAAGGGTCCCCAAATTTCCCCCACTTCTTAAATCCTTAACACCTCCCTTGGGATTCCTTATGCAGGGGGACCTCACTTCCTACCTTAGCGATAAGATCTCTGCCATCTGGCGTGAGCCCCCTCCACACTTTAGCATACCGGGTGCATTCCTGGCCCTAAGGTTTTGCTAAAGCTGCTTCCTTCTGCTTCCTCCCCTCCCCCTCGGATTCCATCCCTTCCCCCTGCGACTTAATCCTTCCCATCCTTTAGGGCCTAATCTAATCCCTAGCTCCTCTACAAAGTTTGCCCGACATTTCCTGCCCACAATGATATCTTCCTTCTTTGAACTTCAGTGGAGTCTGTCATAAAAAGTCCTGGAATCACCAAACCCGCAGTGCCTTCCATTGCCTTTCAGTCTAACCAACCTCATGGGTTTACATATTTGCCTTGTCCTTTAGCGAGTTAATGGCTGAGCCGGGACTAGACCACAGCGTTCTGCCTTCCAGGGCTGTGTTAACTATGCTGCTATATTCTAGAAACGAAGGGCCAGCCCGGTTGCCGTGGCTCACGCCTGTAATCCTAGCACTCTGGGAGGCCGAGGCGGGAGGATCGTTTGAGCTCAGGAGTTCGAGACCAGCCTGAGCAAGAGCGAGACCTCGTCTCTACTAACAAAAAATAGAAAGAAATTAGCTGGACAACTAAAAAATAGATATAGAAAAAATTGGTCAGGCATGGTGGCGCGTCTGATACTGGTGCATGGCATTCTGAATGCGGGCAGTTGTCCTTGTCATGGCAAGCATGGTCCCATTTTACACCTCCTCATTTCCTTGGAGGGAGGGTTTGGCCTTGTTCTTGGGGACTGGAGGCAGGATGGGGTAGCAGGGAGAGCTCAGGACGGGAGAAGCAGGAGAACGGGGTTGGCATGACCGTATTAAATGGCTGTCAGAGCTGACTGCTTCCTTCTTTGTTCTATTTCTGCACCTTGTCAAATATTCTGTTACTTCCTGGGCACGGCTGAAACCGCTTCCCAGCTGTTCACAGATTCTCTCTTCCACTAGACTGTGAGCAGCTTGGGGACAGGGCCAAGCATGTCCCCTGCCTGGCATAATATTAATAATTAGTCCCCAGTTAACACTGGCTCACCTGTACTGAAGCCATAGCCTCTCTCTGGGTCTCAGTTTCTTTTTGCCATGGAATGAAATATTTGCACCAGATGATTTCAAAAATCTTTTCCAGTTCTAATTTCTACAGTCTTATCAATCAAACGCAGAAGTAACAACTGGGCTGAGTTGGGTCGACGTTATGTTTTTGCTGTTTGTGTTGTTGTGGGTTGTTTTGTTTTTTGCTTTTTGGCTGCATTCTATTGCAAACTTTTACTTAGTTTTCAATGGTTAAAAAGCATCATACAAAAGTATGGATTTTTAACTTCTCCCCCCAAACCATGGCACGCTGAGCCTGCTTTCCCCCAGGCAGCAGTGGCCAGAGCGCTGTCACCTGTGGCTGCCACCTGCAGACTCTGTGTGTGAAGTCTGCCAATTCCCTCCAAGCCCACGTTACCCTCGCCACTGCCCATCCTGGTTTTGTAATTCCTGCCCTCAAGTTGCCCAAAAAGACTTGCTAGAAAGAGGAGCTGTAAAGGGAGAGGGACAGTGAACATTTGGGGAGATAAAATACCGGAATGACAAATTCTAACATGAAAGCAATGGTCACCCCTAGAAATAGAGGTACGGGAGGTAGGAGAAAGAAGAAGACTTTTACTTTTTATCTGAGACTCTTATATCCTGATAAGCCACCAATGTTGAAAATCCATGGTGGAAACTTAAAGGCACATCAACAACTTGAAAGTCGTTAATATTCACTTTGCCAGGATTTTGAGTCTGAAGGCAGACCAAACCATGAACCTGCTTCCCCACCTCGGCCCTACACCCCAGCCAGTCACTAACTTCTTAAAGGAACTGGATTAATTGCCCCAGGGAATGTGTCTGGATATGTCTGATTGCTTTCTCGTGTTGCTTAACTTGTCCTACTGTGGCTCTACACCTGTTTTTAAAGTTGAATTATGGCCTTTCCAAAGAATTAGTGAACTGGTAAGGGCTTCATGGAACTATTATTAGTTGGGTCTGTACCATGCCAATAGTAATAGGAATAGTTTTCTAATGTCAGAAGCTTAAGCTTTGGATTTGTTTTCTACAAGTGCAGAAGAATTAGAATTTACTTATTTACTCCCCTTCTCTCATGCAACTCTCAGCACGTTTAAGAGGACAGCTTGGATGTGGTGTGATACTCCTGGCTCCTGGGGGTGACACAGGGAAGAAATGATCTGTGGCCTAATCTTTCCTCCCAGTATGTGACTGATTCTTCTCTACAATGCACTGTGTGCTCTGGCATGATTTGCTTAGTTTCTTGTCTATGCAGTAAAGGTGAGCAAGATTATTGTAGTACCGACTCGCTGTTGGATGTGTTGAACTCATGTTAACAACTACACATGCCTCAATTAACTTTAATCGGATTGCAATTCAACAAATACATATTGACGACTTGTCCTGTGTAGTATGTGCTATTGATACACACAAAGTAGCACGTGTTCATTCGCTAAACCCTTTGACAAATGGATGATTTGTCAATATTGCATGCCAGGCACTACATAAATGGAGTTGCAAAAAGGAAAAGACATGATTTCTGTCCTCCTTTTTTCTCACAGTCTGTCAGATGTCAGCTCTTGACTAGGGATAGGGGAGAGATCGTGGATGTTGTGGGAGGATTTCAGTGTCATCACCTGACTAGTTCATTCTGGGAATAGAGAGTGATGCATTATTAGAAAAATAATATTTCATAATAATGTAACTGTTACTTCTACCGCTACCATTTATGGAATACTCTTGGGTCCCAGGTGTATATATATTCTGTATGTATGGGATCTCAAATCCCCATAATAATCTTGCAAGTGTAAGGAAGAAAAAAATAGTATCTTTTCCTCACCCGGTGGCTGACACCCCTGTAACAAAAAACAGATGAACAAGGGGAAAGCATGACAAATTCGTTTAACCAAAGTTTTATGTGACATGGAAGCCTTCAGAAATGAAGGCTCAAAGACCTAGGGAAAACTGTAAAATTGTATTTTTATGCTTAGGGTTGATGAAGAATGGACACGTGTGTAGAAGTATGATTGGACAAAGAAATAGTCTGACCTAATGGTAATAAACTGGGGAAAACAAGCCAGGCATGGTGGCTCACGCCTGTAATCCCAGCACTCTGGGAGGCTGAGGCAGGAGGAATGCTTGAGGTCAGGAGTTTGAGACCAGCCTGAACAAGAGCGAGAGAGACACTCTTCTCTACTAAAAATAGAAAAAATTAGCCCTAGGAAGTGGTGGTGCGTTCTTGTAGCACCAGCTACTCAGGAGGCTGAGGCAAGAGGATTGCTTGAGCCCAGGAGTTTGAGGTTTCTATGAGCTATGATGATACCGCTGCACTCTAGCCAGGGTGACAGAGCGAGACTCTGTCTCAAAAAGAGTGAGAGAGAGAAAGAAAGAGAGGGTGTGGGAGAAGTTCAGAGAGACCTTTCTGCTTCTGTGATTTTCTCAATTTCCTTCAGTTTAACTCAGTACAGCCAGGTACCATATTTGGGGTAGTGTTTCCTGTACCCCATCACAAGTTAACAGTAAAAATAGCTAATATTTATTGAGTGATTCCTAACTAAATATGAACTATTGTGCTGGATGCTTTAGGCTGATTTTCTCATTTATTCCTCACTACAATCCTATGCAGGAGATAGTTATTCTTCCCTATGCAAGAAAACTGAGGCATAGAGAGGTTATATCATTTGTTGAGGATCACAAAGTTAGGAAAAATTAGGGATTTGCACTTGGGCAGTCTGACTCCAATCTTTTAATCTATTAACCCCTTTTATTAAAGGAGAAACTGAGGCTAAGAGATGAGAACTGATTTAGCCAAGGTCACCACTATTACTCAGTGCTATGGAAGTCAAGGTCAGACCTGTCTGATAGTAATAAAGCCCAGGCTTTTTAATTTTTCTGTCCCATCCTGACTCTGCTGGGTGCCATTTATAGCCATTCAAAAAAGTAAGACTTGTACTTTCTCTTTTGTTTAACAACTGTAGTGAAATAGGAGAAACTCAAATGTTGGTATTTGTTTGCAAATGAAGAAGAGTACAGTGAAGACTGAATTGGAGCCAGGACACTACAGAACTGTGTGTCACAACGTATGCTTTGGAGATTTGTTTTTTCCTGGTTTCTCCTTCAGAACGTGAGGCTTGGAGCATTTACCTCTCTCAGGTTGAGCATTACAGGATACAAGATCTTGCTGGGGCTTATGGTTTCACCAGTTCAGCATTGTTAGTTCAGAAACAATTTGGGTATGAGTTCACATGGATTAATCAGGCTTTTGGGGAATGGATTCTCTAAAACTTCTAAGAAATTGATTTGTAAGCCAAAATGGCATCTATTCATGTTGGGATCGTGTCTTTCCACTGTCGAGAACAGTAACGTTTATCTGGTATCAAAGCACTTGGTAAAGTAAATTAATAATCCAAATGTTACTTGGGAGAATTGATTATGTACGTAGGGAGTGATGAGCACTGAGGAACTATAAAAGCTTCGTCATTATTGAACACTCTAGTAAGAGGTTCTTTGAGCTCGGCTGGAAAAATATTGAAAAGTTAGATCTTGAGAAATTTTCCTAGAATTCATGAGTGTCAATACTTTCCAACAAATTGTGATTACATCATCCTGCAGTTCCCAAATTATATCGTATCATTGCTGACAGTTTAGGTTGGCACTTTCTTGAAGTCTCTTAAATGACAGAGGTGACATTTCTTATCAGTCACTGTCTAATAGTATTAATGAGAGTCTACATTGAAGGATCACCGCATGTCAGACTGGGCCAGGCATTTTACATGCATTAATTTATTTCATGCCCACAAGAATCCTGTGAAGTGGGAGCTAGTATCATCGGTGGTTTTATAGATCCGGAACTGGAAGTGTGGAGAGTTAGTTTAGTTACTTCTGGGCAGTTAATCATTTATTTAATAAGTAACCCATGATTTATGGATGACGATTTCTTGCAAATTGAAGTCACAGAGCTGCTCACTTGTGAATAACTGGTACTTTTCCACACTTTGCCTGCTAGATTTTAGGGTGAATCTTTTGTGTTTGTAGTCATCTCCTTATAAAACAGGAGTAAAATCTGTGGATTGAGAAGTGCTCTATGTAAAAGAAAAAGGACAGAAATGTGAAAGGCTTCTTAATTTTAAGTTGTGATCCTTCTAAAGAGTCATTGTTTTAGGTATATCCTTCTGAGTTACATATAAATTTTAACATTAAATTAGAAAAATGGAAATTTTTTCCTATTTATAGTCAATTAAAGATTTCCTTTTTATTTTTATGTAGCACCACATGAAGCACTACATAACCTTCTAGCAGGAGTAGATGAGCATAAATAAATTCTTTTTTTCATCAATCAGGAAAGTACTTTTCAAATCAATGTTCTCCAAACACATGGACACATGTCATGGTAACAACTCCAGAGATTCACAGGTATGCTTCCATGAAACTCTGCTGATAAGAGCAGTGGCCAGCCCTTTTGTTCTTGCCTTGTTAGTTAGTGAACTCCGGGGATGAGCAAACCCACTCCGGCAACCACAGTTCCAGGGAGTTTCGAACCACACGGTGGCACGGTTATCTAGGCCAAAAACTTTCTAGGCCTCTCAAAGGGCACCCAGCTTGCTATAGTCTATTTTCGATTGGAAATATAAGTCTAAATGTATTTTACTCCTTGATCAACTTTAAATGTCATTTCTTCCTCATCAGTTTTTCTATTTTTGACTTTCAGAAAAACAATTCTGTGGATTAGATGTACTAAGCATCAGAATAATCTTTACAAGACAGCAAATCTTTTTTTTTTTTTCTTTTTGAGTCCAGGTCTCACTCTGTTATCCAGACTAGAGTGCAGTAGTGTCACAATAGCTCACTGCAACCTCAAACTCAAGATGCCCCTGCTCCAGCCTCCCGAGTAGCCCGGAACTACAGGTATTCACCACCACCTGGTTAATTTTTCTATTTTTTGTAGGGACAGGGTCTCGCTCTTGCTCAGGCTGGTCTCGAACCCCTGGGCTCAAGCAATCCTTCCGCCTCAGCCTCCCAGAGTGCTAGGATTAGCAAATCTTTCTAATTACCAACTTTGAATAGCTATTTTCTTTACTTTCCAGGAAGTGTTCTCAGACTCTAAGAATAAAGACAAAGGTTGCATGAAAATAGGAGAATTCTCTTTGGTCTGTTGCTTGGTGGTAAATTCTCCATCTCAATAATCCAGAGAGGTGGGGGGTAAGTCAATTAGCATGTGAAAGGCATGCTGTTTTCTCTCGAAGGCCCAGTTCTTCGGATTTTGATCCACTTCCCTGCTATCTAGCCAGAGTTCTCCTGTCATCTGGATTTGGAGCCATGTTTGATTAACAGTGATTACTATAGCTCTATACATTGTAGAGCACTTCGTGTTTTTCCTAGTGCTTCTACATCCGTGATATATTTTGTTTCTCTCTTTCCCTCGTTTTCTCCATATCCAATTTGTCACCAAGTTCTTACTGGTTCCCTGGAATGATGTCTTTTACATTCAACCACTCCATTCCCGTCGCTGGCAACAGAAAAATCACAGCATAGTGGGGCTGGAAGGATCGTTGGAGATCACTTAATATGAGTTCCTCGTTTTATAAGTGAAGAAATAGAGATCTGATGCAGTTGGGTAACTTTGTCGAGATCATAGGGCTCCCTCCCTGCCCATTTCAGGTCTTGGGACCACTGCCTTCAAGGCCATAAATCAAAGGCTGATGGCTCAGTTCCCTCCCTTCCACACCTGCCCATCCCAATTCCATTCCATTCTGTATAAAGTTGGGAGAAAAACTACTTTTCAAATTCTATTTTCTCTCTCTCCTCTAGACTTAATGTGACTTCTTATTTTCTGATACAGTAAATCAAAAGTGCTTGAGTGGGATCTATTATGTGTTCCTTCTTGATGGACTCAACATGTGCATTTTTATAGTAAATTAAGTTCTCTTCCAAGTTGAGCACAAAGACAATGCTTAGAAATATTTCTTTTAATAATAAATGTTTACATGGTGTTTCTGAGCTTCCTGCATTATATACTCCTATTTTGCATGTATTTGCATTTTGTTCTCCTGTCACCCTTATCCTATGAACTCCTTGAAGGAAGGAACCGAACCGAGCCTCCAGTAAGGTTCTGAGGCACAGAGTAGGTTCTTAAGAGATATTTTCTTCGTGTCATTGCACTGGATGCACCAAGGGTTGTGGGAGTACAGAGTAGCACAGGGAAGGAATCATTAATTTTTCTGCAGGATCAGATGTGGTGCTAGAGAAAGCTGGACCAACTTTGGAGTTCTGTCTTGAATTTGCTGGGCTTGGGGAAAGGACATTTTAGGTAAATACCCAAGTTACGGAGAGTTCCAACATCTTGGGTGTGCTTTTATCCAAGATGCTCCAGTCAATCAGTATATGGTAAGATTGAAAGCACAGACCTCTGTGGTTTGTTTGCAATCCAGTTGATTACTCAAGAAAAATGTGCTTTCTTAACGTTTGATTAAACAAATCACTGGGACATAAATGGATGCAAGGAAACATGTTAGATAAGGAAAAATCACTAAGCTCAAATTTCTACTCTTAATAGAGGGAGGTAATTTATTCGGTTAAGAAGAGTGATCTCTAATTTAAAATTGCAACAAGGCTTTAAAATATGATTCTATTGACTTTTGTAAGAGTTTAAAACATTTAGTGGCAATGTTTAGAAATCAATTTGAAAAACATTTAGTGGAAAATAATACAACTAAGCCATGTGAATGCTTCTTTAAATATTTTTAATACTATAACTGGTACTCTATTTTGTTTTTAATACATCAGGATTGATTTGTGAAAACTAAGGTATTTTTTTATGCATCTGAAATTCTGGTGCCCCCTAGTGGCAGAAACTTAGTATTAAAATCCGAAGTTTGTTTTGAAAATGCTAAACTATACTTGATACAGTTTAGTTCTATGCATATTCAACATTTCATTTCGAGAAAATTAAACTTGCAAATGATGGTAAGGAAGTGATAATTTGGATTAGTATAAAGTGCTAGAAACATTGTTGGAACACTTGATGAATAGTTAGTTTATTTTAAAAAAGAGTGGGCTACAATTCTCAAAAGCTTTTATATTAAGGGACACAGTTCGGCCGAATGCCATGGAAATTTTTTCTAGGAAGCTAAAGGTATGAAATCAAGAGGACATCAAGAGCACACAAACTGGAGTGATAATTTACATAGCTTCTTTCATCTGTAGATTTTAGATAATCAGGAAATATTGCCCTTGGGAAGAAGAGCCTGCTATATTCAAAGATAAGTAAATGCTGTGGTATTTGCCCTGGTCCTAGAAATTAGATTATAGAGGTACAAAGTATAAGATAACTGGTCAGTTTTCTTTTGGAAAACTCAAGGCAGAATCATCTAGTTAAACACATTACATGACGTAGGCTCTAAGTAACAACAGCAACCAAAAAATAAAAATAAATAAAAAAATAAAATGGAAAAAAGAAAGACCTAGATTCTTTGGCCAGAAGCCATTCATGGGAGGGAGGTTCCTGCAACATTTGATATGTGCTTGTTTGTTATCACCCTCGCTGGTGGGCTCAAGATATGGAGTCTGGGGACCTGAGTTTGGGCACTTTCTGTGACTCAGCCAGTCAGATATACCCTCTGGCAAACAGGAAATTTTTCCTCAAAAAAATCTTTTGGAATTCTCAAACTCTTCGCGTTTTTCTTCTAAATAGTCACCTTGGCTCCACTCTCAGTTCCCTCTAATTCAATAGTTCCTAGCAGCATGAATTGGGAACCCATACATAATATAACCTCGGAAGCTCATTTCAAGAGTTCCAGAGAATCTTAAGTATTACGTAAGCCACAGGAACCTTGCTTGTGTTGCATTATTAAAATAACTTGTCTCATTCACTTAAAGCAAGGCAATGGCATTTCGGGGCCAAAACTTTTTTCAGTGTACATTGTTGCCTTTTCTTTCATTGGAAATTATATTTCTTTTGCACTCCCTGCAACCTCTAGCCCAGCCTCTCTTTTCACTGGGAATGCTGAGACAGTGCTTGGGCATCCTATCCGGGGCTCAGGGTTCCTATCTCAGCTCTGAACTGAAACTAGAGTGAAGAGGCTCCAGTATTCCGCTATTTCTGGGTTCCTTTCTTCTTAGACTACTTCCCATCCATGTATGAACGATAAAGCCATTACCTGCATGCTTATGTACATATTGTTTCATTGATTTTGCAGCATCCTTATGGGATAGGTTATGATGATCCCATTTTACAGCTGCAGTTCAGAAACATTGAATGATCTGCTGGCGGTGGGCAGAGCCCAGATACGAATCCACATTGCCACAATAGTGGTCCGACATTCTCTCCACTGAATTACTATCTCTTTTTTATCTTATCTCCTCTTTTTTCTTTTTCCAAATATCTATCTGCCTGCAGCAATTTTTCAAGATAAAATTGTTTCGTGTTTATTATTTGGGTATTTTACATGAAACGTCCTGTTTAATCCTCACAACTTCATGAGGGAGGTATTACTATGAGCCTTATGTTGCAATTAGGGAACTGAACGGAACACCGGGAAGTGAAGCAAATGTGTCCCAAGTCACACCCCCGGTATTTGACACTGTGAAGATCTGAACCCAAGGAGGCTGACTCGGAATTCGTGCTGTCACCCACAGTGCTACGTGGGCTTCTTTTGTTTAAAGTCCTTCCCTAAGGCCAGGGCATGGTAGCTCACGCCTGTAATCCTAGCACTCTGGGAGGCCGAGGTGGGAGGATCGCTCAAGGTCAGGAGTTCAAGACCGGCCTGAGCAAGAGCGAGACCCCATCTCTACTAAAAAAACAGAAATTAATTGGCCAACTGAAAATAAATAGAAAAAATTAGCCGGGCATGGCGGCACATGCCTGTAGTCCCAGCTGCTTGAGAGGCTGAGGCAGGAGGATCGCTTGAGCCCAGGAGTTTGAGGTTGCTGTGAGCTAGGCTGATGCCACGGCACTCTAGCCTGGGCAACAGAGTGAGACTCTGTCTCAAAAAATAAAAAATAAAAAAATAAAGTCCTTCCCTGGTCCTGTCAACATGTCCCATGTCGTTTGCCTTTCATCACCAAAATCACATCCACTCTCTCTACTTTTTTTTATCAATGACTCTTCAACTCCCTGTAATTTGGCTTTCAATATAGAAATATTTTTCTTTTTTTTGAAGTTCAGCAGTCACCAGTCATCTGATGCAAATCTCACCCCATTAACTTTCTTTTACTTCTTGCCATCTTTTGAGTTTCCTCTCTTTTTGTGAAGCTCTTTCCTTTGTTTTTTTTGGTGACATTTCAATCTCTTAATTGCAATACAGTCCCTCCGTTACTTCTCTGAGTCAT
Organism: Cheirogaleus medius; assembly: GCA_008086735.1. NCBI lineage: Eukaryota > Metazoa > Chordata > Mammalia > Primates > Cheirogaleidae > Cheirogaleus > Cheirogaleus medius. The sequence goes on from VBSM01002912.1 coordinate 4,446,519, forward strand.
TTATTCATGCATTCATTTATTCGGTATGTCTATGTGACTCTGTGTGTGTGTGTGTGTGAGCGAGAGAGAGAGAGAAGTGAGAGGCACTGCATTAGTCATTGGGGTTGAAAAATGAGTTCTTTTAGTGCTTTTATGTTTTATTTATTAACCTGAATCCTTATTACGTGGCTGTGTTTACTTTGTGAACATTCGCCAAGTCCTACATTATGATTTGGGCACTTTATGTTAGTCTTCAATAAAGCGTTTCACAATGAATAAGTGTAATGTAATGAAATGGGGAGTTTAGGGTCTAGTGTGGGAAAAATAAACAGTTGATTCCAGTGTAACTGTGATGTCATATATACTGATAAGAGTCATGATACTTGGGGTCTTGTGAACTTACAAACTGATTCGTGAGCACTAAGGAAGTGATGCCGGAGTCAAAAACTTAAAAAATGGTTAAGAAGGTCAAAGAGTTTGAAGAAGACTTAATTAAGAATGGGTGTAAGTACCTTTTAGGCAAAAACAACAACATGTAAAACATATATTTAGAACATAAAGGCTGGGCATGGTAGCTCACACCTGTAATCCTAGCACTTTGGGAGGCTGAGGCGGGAGGATCCCTTGAGGCCAGGAGTGTGGTTGCAGTGAGCTATGATGATGCCACACTGTACTGTAGCTCTGGCAACAGGCAAAGACTGTCTCAATTAATAACAACAACAAAAAAATACCATAAAGAGAAGTTGTCAAGTTTGGAAGACTCCATAGCCAGCCTCTATCTATCCATCCATCCATCCATCCATCCA
>VBSM01002912.1:4474419-4485544 GCA_008086735.1 Cheirogaleus medius
GCCTCCCAGAGTGCTAGGATTACAGGCGTGAGCCACCACGCCCGGCCTAGATTGGAAGTCTTTACAAAGAAATTTAATTTCTGTTTTCTTAGGAGAGTAACGTGCGTATATTCTTTGTGGGTCATGTGATGAGACTGCAAATACCAGATTGCTGGAGCTGTCCAACCTTGGCTTACTGGGATGGGGGGCACCCTAACTAATAAGGGGGACTGCTGCTCACTTATGGTGAATCACCATGAGAACATTTAGAAGCTTCATTCTGTTTGGGTGGTTTTCTGAGTCATATAATATTCTTTCTTTATGCGGGCTTATTCAAGGTGATATATTTGAAACCATTTAAAAGCTGTTTAATATAAAATAAAATTTCAGATTAATTTTTCTCTCTTTAGATTAATGCTAGACCCACAACAGATTTTCAGAAAATACTTGTTGATTGAATGATAGAACAAATATATAGAACATTGCAATGCCTGCTCATGAGTATAATGAGATTTAAAAGGCAATCCAACGTTATGCTGTTCCATAATGTCGTTAGAATGCCCATCTGTTAATTGTTCAATCTAATTTGGGTAAGGGTGAGAGTCACATATTTGCTTGAAATCAATATAGATACGAATAAATGTCACATGAAATTCATCTATGTGGATGCTGTTTATAAAAGCAATAAACACAAAATGAGATTGGGTGTTGTTTAATTACATTTTTTGGAAACCTCGACTACATTACAGAGGCCCTCTGATTATATCCTTGATGAGCAATAATCAGTTTCTACTGTCCAGTGAGGCCATCTTTTCACTGTAGACATTAAACTATAGTGATAGATTGGGAGAAATTAGTTCTGGTAGCTTTGAGTGGTTTCAACAAGAATAATTGGAACACTGTTCTAAACAGCCTGCACTCTCTAGCTCAGAAACAAATGGCTGTATGTGTGACATTTCTAAATGGTGACATCTTCAAGGAACCCTCCAAATGGATGCTTATTTTAAGCTTCAGGTTATGGAGGTGGGGAAAACACCAGGAAGGGGGAGATAGTAGGTGTTAATAATGTTCCTAATGTGGACAGACAGAAACACCAAGTGAAGATACTGTTTATTTTAAATAGATATAATGAAGAGGAAATGCAAAAATAAAATGCAATAAAAGTTCAGTAGAGGCTCATACAGGCTCAGTACAGTGAATAGCGGCTTGTACCCATTTTGTAAATTTCACCCCTTAAGGTCTTGGGTGCTTTTAACGGATTTCCTTTAGGTGGAAAGCACAAGCAAGTATCTCTTGCTGTAAACAAAACAACAGATTTAAGTTAATGCTAATGTGTTCACAGCCAGAGCCAAGAGCTTTTCAGGGTTATTATAACATGCTGGGCTCTTAGCCCATCCATCTAAATGTCCAAAGTAGACTAAAGTTACGGATCAGCCCATTGTATACGCAATCCCACATGAAAGCCAGATGCTACTGTTTACCGGGCTGGTGACTTAGCCAGATTCAATGTGAAATCTGAGACTACTGTTTGGGGTCTATGGAAGTTATAGATGGGTTTTTCTAATCATGGATTTAGCCTCCTATACTACAATCTATTTTGATTAATGATGATTTTTTTTAGAACAATCTCTTAAATCTAATTTATACCCAACTGTCTAAACTGTTTAGGTGGAGGGCTTCCTTATGAAAACTGTGTTTATTTATTGTCTTTTGGACCTTGGATGGGATGTAGGTCTTCAGCATATTTTTGTCCTTTGTCTTGAGCATGGAAAAGAAGCCACGAAAATCTATTGCACAACAACCACACTTGGAAAGGTAGCTACAATGCAGCCTTTGAGATGATTTGGTAGAAAAACAGTTCTGTGTATTTTGATTTAGAAAAAGACTATCCTCTATCCTGAGTTGAAAAGAAAATTCTATCATTCGAGACCCTGTATTGGGTTTTGTTGACACTGTTAGCTTTCTTATCTCTTAATCCTATCCCACTTGGGTTGTGCCCTTTGCATGAAATTAAACTGGTTTTTGAGGAAGTATCATAAATAGTACTACTATTACTAATAATAACAAAACAACAATAGCAACTCTTGTAGGGGAGGAAAGATTTCTTTTCCTCACCCATTGCTAGGTTTAGGGATGAGACAACTATAAAAAAAGACAGACGAATATGGTTATTAATAGATAATTAGATAGAATGGACAACATCTGATAGCACAACAAAGTGACTATAATTAACAATAAGTTAGGGTATGCTTTAAAATAACTGAAAGAGTGGAATTGAAATGTTCCTAACACAAAGAAATGATAAATGCCTGAGGTGATGGATACCCCAATGACCCTGATTTGATCAATTCACATGGCATACCTGTATCAAAACATCTCATGTACCCTATAAAGATATACAACGATTATGTACCCATAATAATTTTTAAAAAAGACATATTAACCAAAGACAAGCACAAACCAAACTTATTTAGTATAAGTTTTACATGACATGGGAGTCTCCAGAAATAATGACCCAGAGAAACAGGTAAACTTGCACACTTTTATGCTTAGGTTTAGATAAAGAGTGGTCAGTTGTAGAAAAGGGTGATTGGACAAAAGGGGTAGGATCTAACGGTCATACACTTGGGGGAACTTCGCAAGGCCTGTGTGTTCAGATTCTTCTCTGTCCCTGTGTCTTTAGAGATGGGGACATTCCTTCCCTCCAGATATAGGATGGGCACTTCTCACATCATCAGAGTCTTCTGAACTCCATCAGAGGCAGGTCAGAGAATTCTTTTCTGGACTTCTTCAGGGCAGAAGGGCGGGAGAAGGTCAGAGATCGACCTTCCTGCTTCTGCTATACCAAGGTGCCATGTTTTGGGCTAGCGTGTCCTGAACCGCATCAATACCGTATGCTGAGCACGTCCCATAATAATACAAGGCCCCGTACTAATATGTCATTTATTTATGGAAATTTCATACATGGTAAGATGAACTTGCCCCAGAGCCCATGAATTGTCAGTCGAGCTTTTAGCCAAGTCTTTCTAAGTCTAAGGCTCTGTCTCATGACCTATTCTTACTGTTTCGACTGTACATTTCTATAGGGTTGTATACAGAGACGTAACAGTTGTGACAGAGGCCTTGTTTACACAATACACAGATTTTGTGGAAGAGGTATTGATTTGTAGATGAGGAGAAAATGGCTTCCTTCATTGGATCAGATATTATTATATTAATAAACTGTGGCGTGATATGGTTAAGAGACAGGGGAAGTGTCTAAAAGTAACACTTACCTGCCTGTTCGTTCTACTCCAGCGATCTAGAAGACAGCCCTCAGGACAAGTTCTTAATGAAAATACTAGAATTTAACAGACTTTTGTATGACAGTGTCTTATCAGTCCTTTCAACTTAATCTGGAACACGGTAGGTTTATAGTCAGTTTAACTTGCAGTGAGATGATGGAAGACTTCTCGAAGGCAATCAATGTAATCTAACTCACTAATAAAAATATTTCACAGGACAATATTACTAAAGGTCTGAAGAAGCCAATGTGATATTTGTTATATTTCCCTCTTTTTGTGCATCACTTCCTGTTCCCTAACTTGGGTAGGCAATTGTCTGCTTCCCTGAGACTTCTCCAAACTCCTGGAGAGAAATTCACTATTTTCTTCCCAGGGTCAGGCACCGTGGCTGGCACAAGTTGTTGCTTGTTCACAAAACCAATGCCCACTTCGAGACCCAACTATATAGGGTGAGCTTAGTGGTCGAAAGTCCAAAGTAGGATTCTTTGACGTTTTCAGGGTACATTGCGGACAACAAAACAAAAAACAGAAAATAAAATGTAAGTGATCCAAACTTTATTGGTTGTGCCTTGTTGTTTTTTAGCAAAGCCATTTCAGAAATCCTTTCATGCCATCCATTCAGAACACCCATTGTCAGGGGTCTTGTCTGTGACATTTAAAAGTCTACCCTTAATCGTGGTATTAAAGCGCTGGTGAAAAGATAGGGTTCTAGAAAGTTTTACATGATTGGATCTTCTTCCCACCTTGATGTGAGAGCATGAGCTCTGTGATCTATAACTCCTCCTCCTGGCTTAGTATCATCGGGTTTTATAATAAAGGAAATATTAAACCATCCATAATGGGAATGAAGCTGAGTTTAAAAGTAGATTTTACATCATTTTATAGTCACAAAATTATTTTATTTTGCCCAGAAAAGATTATTGTTTCTCTATATTGTATATTCCATGCTTACTAAAACTTTGTTGATATCTATAACAGCAAATTCATTCTCATCATAAAGTTACTTGTAGAATAATACTGTGGAATTTTAAATACCTCATCCTGATATTGTATGATATTCAATTTCAGAATAAACCAAGTCCTGCAAGAACATTTGGCCCAGATGTTACTAAAAATAATTGTTGCTCTAAAATTTCACACAGAGAATAACATTCCATGGTCTTCTACTCATTATGCACCCTTGCTTCATTTTCCATTTGGGATTGAAAAGAAGAAATTTAGAAAAAATATTCTAAAAGGATATGTATTCTTGCTTTATAAGCTCTAATATGCTGCTTCGGTTAAATCTAAATTGTTACTGTAAAGAGACAACTCTATACTTGTGTGTAGGCATGCATATGTTAAAATTATTTAAAATTTAAGTTGAAAAGTGAACAAATCCCCCTAAAGACAGCTAGCAGGTAGGACAAGCAGGTGTATGATCTGTAGTAGCTGGATTGTAAGGCTAATCTCATTTGGACACAGGACAGTTTGAAAGGTAGTCTTACTTTCAGTTTGAACCACCAAGGAAAGAAATAGAGAGAAGGAAATTTCCTAGAAGTTCTACTGGAGAAAGTTTTGGAATACAGAAACATAAAAAGTTTTAACCAGAATAAGCCAAACATGCAGTAGTAGGTAAGGGAAGAAAATAATAAGCTGAAATACCAATCTTTAGACCACAGTAGCTCTAAAACCTAGAGGACTCTATATATTGGATATTGGATGGAACAGCTGGCTGGAGATTTATGATTTTAGAGATGTCAGGGCAATTTTGTGACATAAATCTGGTAGGAGGTCAAAATTAGATAAGATTAAGCAGTGACTGATCTCAATTACACTAATAATAAGTTTTGATGATACACCATGCACCCAAGTGACTATATATTTTGTTTTTTTCTTTAATTTATGAATGATTTATGTGTTTAAATACATAATAGACTGTCCCAAATTCAAAAGATATAAAAAGATAAATAAGTCTCCCTTCTTCCCTGGTGTTCTAGTTCTCTTCCTCAGAGACTACTGCTGTTTTTAGGTCCATGTGTGTCTTCTGGTCTGTATGTTCCATGACTATATATACATATGTATATACAAAACACAAATTGTAGCATACTACATATACTACTCCGTGTCTTTTTTCATTTAACAGGTCTTGGAGATTTTTCCAATCAATACATTCGAAGTTGCCTTATTATTTTAAAAACTGTTTCATTATGAATTTCCAGCATACACAAAGCTAGAATGTGCAATGGACTCCCAGCTATCCATTACCCAGCTTCAACACACGTATCAATATTTTGACACTCTTACTATGTATTAGATAATTTTTAAGGAATTATTAACTTTGTTAGGCGTGATAGTGGCTTGGTGGTTATGTTTAATTAGAGACGCATGCTGAAATACTTATGACTGAAATACGTTTTCTGATGTTTGGGATTTTACTTTAAAATACACCATGAGAAAAAAGTATGTGTGGGAGGAATAGCTTGAACCAAGATTGGCAAAATGTGGAAGTTGGGTACGCGGAGATTATTATATCATTTTCTCTGCTATTGTGTATGCTGGAAAATTTCCATAATGAGAAATACATTTGCAAATCAGCTTCCATCTATAGCTCTCTCTTTTATCTGAAGCATTTTAAGATGAATCTTAGATATCATGTAATTTTACCCATAAATATTTCCAAAGCCGTTATCACATCTCAGAACATTAACAATATTTCTTAATATAATCTAATATTCAGTTCATTTTCCAGTTCCTCTGATTTTATCAAAAATGTCTTTTTGCAGTTATTGTTTTTGACTTAGGAGTCATATTGGGTCCAAATATGGTAACAATAATATTATTAAGTCTTTTTCGATCTTTAGTAATATCTTTTTAAAAGCAGAGATTTGTTTAAGGAGCGAGGTTATTTGCCCTGTAGAGGCCCTACCTTCTAGATGTGGCTGACTTTCCTACGGGTGCTGTTCACCTTGTTCCTCTGTCCCTCATATGTGAGGCTGGATTAGACTCAGGTTCAGTATTTTTGGCAAGAATCCTTCACGGGTGATGCTTCCTGTGTTCTTCCTGCCGTATCACCTCGGGAAGCCCACGATGTCTCACGTTTCACCTGGAGTGACTCTAAGATTTAGGAGAGGATTTGGTGGTGTCAGCCTGATCTGCCCATGATAATGTTCCCCATCGATATTTCACCTCATGTATTTGGCATCCGGTAATTATTGTTGCCTGAGTCCATTACTGCATTAAGGGTTGAAAAAAGATTTTCTAATTCTTCATTTTGCATTTATTGCTTGGAATTCTCCTATAAAGAAGTTCCCTTCATCAACTATTTGACTAGCCTGAGTATAGGTGGCTTATTTTATTTTAAAGACCACATAGCATTTTATTGTACCATAATTTAACTGGTCTTCTATTATTATTTCTTTCCTGGTTTTTCGGTTTATTTAAATATTTTTTTCCTACTATGTTTCTTCATTCACTTATGTATTTATAATGAATAGTAAACTATGGAATTTTAATAATTATATTTTAGTGGAAAAATAATTATTAGATTTTTTTACTCTGTGCATGTGAATTTAATATAAATACAAGAGTTAGAGTCATACAGACCTATATTTTAACCCTGGTCAGTTACTTATTAATCACAAGATCATGGGCAAATTATTTATCCTTTCTTTTTTTTCTTTTTCTTCAATTTATCCTTTCTAAGCCTCATTCTCTCTCTCTCTCCCTCTCTCTCTCTCTCTTTTTTTTTTGAGACAGGGTCTTTCTCTGTTGCCGTGGGTAGAGTGCAGTAGTATCATCATAGCTCACGGCAACCTCAAACTCCTGGGCTCAAGCCATCCTCCTGCCTCAGCCCCCCAAATAGCTGGGACTACAGGAGTGTGCCACCACACCCGGCTAATTTTTTAAAATTTTTGGTAGAGACGGGGTCTTGCTATTGCTCAGGCTGGTCTTGAAATCCTGAGCTCAAGTGATCCTCCCACCTCGGCCTCCCAGAGTGCTAGGATTACAGGCGTGAGCCACCATGCACACACTTCATTCTCTTTATTCATATCCTGGGAATAATATACAATTTGTGAATTGTTTTAAAAATTCAATAAAATAATCTATCAAAATGCTTGGTCAAGTGACTACCATAGAGTAAATGCTCAGTAAAATGAACTTTCTGTTAATATCTGAGGACTAAACGAAATAGCAGGTGCAAAGCCCATTGAGTCGGACCTAGCAAATAGATGTTCACCCACAGCGCTACTCTTCCTCATTTCTGCACTTTTTCCTAATCTGAGCCATAATGAAGATTAATTTTTTTTCCTAAGCTGTTTTCAGGAATAACAAATAAAATAATGAATAAATAAATAAACACACCCTAGTTGCCCTGAGCTTTTTGCTGCAAAAGGTCACTCTGCTGTTAGCCTTCATGGAAACTTCTATGGAGTTGCTGGGATCACAGTTCTCTGTCTCGGGAGGCCTTGCCGCATTGTGGGAAATGCCTGCTATTCAGGCTGCCCAGTCTGGACGGGACCAGGTAGGATGCAAACAACACGCATCTTAACCTTGAGCTGTGGACATGGGGTGAGTGCACCTCTCCTCGGCCTCATCCGTGGTTTCCAGTTCATTTTCAGGATTAGAAAGTTATCCTGATGGAACTCTAAGTCGGTATCCCTTCCCGTACTCTGTCTAAACTCAACGTGGGAATTAAAACTAAATAAAATCATGACCCATTCATGTCCTCATAAAACAGTAACTTTAGAATAAATGGCATTCACTTTACAGCTGACATGCTACATGATCTTTTCTAGCAACTCATGAGAATGACCGTTGCTCCCGCCCTCTTGGTATTTCTCTTTCCCATAGGTTCTTTGTCTCTGTCGTAGGCCTCAGCTTAATTCCTCCACTTTTCTGTATCAAATAGTAGCCAGTTTTTTCTCCTTCCTCTATGGACTCCAGGCTTCTTGCCCCTTCTCCTCGCCTCGCTTTCTCCCTTCATCCTATAATCTTTCCATTCTCAGAAGCACCGTCTGTCCTTGAAGACATGTTGCACCTCTCCTTGGGTGACACTTTGTCCCTGTGACTGATAAGCAACGCTAGCCCTTCCCAACATCACCTCATTTCTTTTTCCTGTGTTTCTAGGGAATAGCTCACAAGCACTGTACTTCCGTTCGCTGGTCCCAAGTGTTTGGATGTACAGAATGCAGAAAGGTTAAGTGACTTGAAAAGATGGGCTGAAGATAATCTGGAGTCAGCACTGCAGGCTGGGGAAGAACAATTGGCGCCCGGATGCTCAGGATCAGGCTGTTTTTCAATGAAATCTGCTGAAGGAGCAGACACATATTTTAGCAACAACATGGAAAATGACAGATAATTTTGGTCATTCGAGTGCACTCCTTCTGTCTATTTTGGTGTAAGGTTATCATGAGTGTGTGCTGAGTCTTTACAGAGTGGGTGATGCCAAATATTTTGACAAATTTGAACGGCTGCCGTAAAGTATGAAGGCGTGGCTTGGTTAAGATGAGTGCCATACAGTGTAGTAACTGGGATTTGGATCATCGCAAACTCTTACAAAATGGCACTGCTTCTTAAATAAAAAGTGAAGTATAAAATAAGGGGAAAAAGATCAAAGAGCAAGGAGGCCACTTTTTTTTTTTATTATTTGACAATTAATCCAAGTTCAGATTTCAGATTTCATTCACCAGCTTTGAAGCCAGGGTATAGAGGCTTTTTTTTGTTTGTTTGTTTTTTGGTTTTTTGAGAGAGAGTCTCACTGTCGCCCAGGCTGGAGTGCGGTGGCGTCATCACTGCAACCTCAAACTCCTGAACTCAAGGGATCCTCCTGCCTCAGCCTCCTGAGTAGCTGGGACTATGGGCACGCACCACGCTTGGCTAATTTTTCTACTTTTTGTAGAGACGGGGTCTTGCTCTTGCTCAGGCTGGTCTTAAACTCCTGGCCTCAGGCATCTTCCTGCCTTGGCCTCCCAGAGTGCTAGAATTATAGGCGTGAGCCACCGTGCCCCGCTAGGCTTTTTTGATTGAAGGATCTCTTTAGAAAGATTTTATATGCAACAGCTGAAATTTTGTCTCACACATTCTCTGTGCCTGGTACTCACTTCAGGGAAAAACCTCTTAAAAATGCCTATTTGCACTCTTTCTCAGCCAGCTCTGTGGTCTTCTGTATGCTGAGCAATGGGCTGTTGTTCCCACCCATGAAGGGCAGTGTTTCTCCTGTCGTCATTCATTCAACAATAATTGAGTAAGCAACCGCTGTGTGTTAGATCTCAGGCCAAGTGCTTGAGGTCAGAGATGAATAAGACATGGTCCTCCTGGTCCCTGTGCCTCTTCTAACTATGTTGAGCATCTCTGCCTGGATTAACAGGGTTTTTCAGAGTGTAGTTTGTAGATGGACTGCGTATTCAACTACTGAGTCAGACTCTTGCGATGGGCTCAGGAATCTGCATTTTCGTGCAATGATTTTATGCACGGGCCTAGAGCATGGCAGGAGCGTGAGGTGGTTCATGGAGAGAGAGAATAGGAGCCAGCATGTTATATAGTGCAGTCCTTGGAGAGAGCTTTCCATTAATATTTCTGGAAGGCTCCTCAGGAAGGGAACACCTTGCCTGGCTTTAAGGAGCTTCTCCTGGAGGGGGAAGGCTGACGTGCTAGTGTAAATTCTGGAAAAGGTGCAAATTCTGTCCTCTACAAAGTCAGAGTCCTGGATCAAGGGGCGGATTCTGGGCTAGGTTGGGAGTTGAGGGTGGGGAGACAAGGGCCAAGGGCCTGCATAGCTGGAGGGTCCATTGTAGCCCCTGGGTGTCCAAAGGGAAAGAATATAGCTGATTGCTAGTATTGTTAGGATTCATTTAGGGAGAGAAAAATGCAAAGATAAAAACACTAAGAGCTGACTCATATACAGTAGCTTACTGTGCCTAGGTGCTTGGTAAGCACTTTACATATATTAATTCATTCAATCCTAACAAACAGTCCTATGAGGCGGGTCTAGTACTATCATCCTCATTTTACAGATGAGGAGACAGAGAAGTAATTTGCTCAGAGTCACCCAGCGGAGCCAGGATTCCAGCCCAGGTAGTGTGGTGCAGAACGCAAGCTCATCATGACTGCTCTCAGCTGCCTCTCAGAAGCATCATCATTTAGATTGGCAAAGGCAGAAGTACAGAGGGGTTTGAAACTCACACCTTTCATACCGTTATACTTGAGCATGGATTTCTTTCCACTTTCCGCCAAAATAATACCCTCCCTCCTCTACACAAAGAATACATCTGGAAGTCCTGACAACTGCCTTCTTAAATACCTTCAGGGGCTGTTTTTTTTTTTTCTGTTTTAGAGAAGCAATGACACCCTTCTTTCTAGATGCATATGAAAACCCCCTTCACAGCAGGTCTGGTCCTTCACTTCACTGTCTGAAGTGAAGAAAGACTGTAGACACTATTTTTAGAGACAAGGCCGAAACATCTTAGACTTGGAGCAAGTGTGTGATATAAGAGAAAACTCACAGCACATACTTAGTAGGCTGAACAAACTTTCAGTTTCTTTTTTTAAGTTTAATTTCAGACTGGGTGTCTAAAGGCTTTCATATTGTGTGTTCAGCAAATGTGGGTAATTAATAACAAGTTTTAAAAATGTGAAGAAGGAAAAATACATATGAGCTGAGTCTGAGCTTCCAACATGAAGAGTTATTTGACTTGAGCTCTTTTTCAAGAGCTATGTCATGCTTTCACACATCGACCCAGATGACAGACAAGATGCACACAGATTCGAAGGTGTCTTGAATCAGAAGGAAATCAGTCGACTATGAGATTGTTCTCTTTTATTCTGAAAATGAGGAGCGAGTGGCCTCCTAGTTCTTAGAAATTATGCCCAGTGGGCTGATA